>JADBJO010008014.1:80000-82500 GCA_016801955.1 Conus betulinus
TTATTCTTGCTACAAACAAGATATAAATGTTGCCATGTGGTATAATAAGATTGAAGAAAAAAAAAAAGAAATCTGTTACGAATTTTGTTCAGCTATCTGTTTTTGCACCCATGCAAAAAAAAAAACACAAAAAAAAAAAAAAACGAAAAAAGAGAAAAAAGAAGAAGAAGAAAAAATTTACGGGGGGGTGTGGGGGGGGGGGTGGGGGGGGGGGGGGGGGGGTGGGGGGGGGGAGCAGAAGTCATCTAATTAGTTATCGTACAATGAAACCGCGGCATCCGTCTCTCGTCCATTCTCTGTCGACGAATCGATATCTAACCTCTCTCTCTCTCTCTCTCTCTCTCTCTCTCTCTCTCTCTCTCTCTCTCAGAGCAAGATAGCATTATCACGACCATTACAGTAACTGCACCGATATTTCACACAAAGTAGAAGTGGAAATAAGGACGAACTGCATACCACTTTATGCGTGCGTGGGTGCCTGTGTGTGTGTGTGTGTGTGTGTGTGTGTGTGTGTGTGTTTGTTTGCGTGCGTGCTTGCGGGAGCACGCGCGCGCGCGCTCGCATACGAAGTTCTATAAAATACTCTAGTTAGTTTTCGATTTCGGGCCTATCTAAATGACAGCAGTGTTTTACCATTCACCAATGAAGCGAAGGAAGCCACTTCAGTCTCCATGTGGTATGGTGTGGCGACAGCTGGGCCTTTGTTGGCCTGTGCTGTGTGTTAGTGTTAGGCACAATGGGGGCTTTGTTCCTCTTTGTACTCTGTACCCTTTCCTGAGGGCATTGGGTAGTCAGTTTTTCTTTGTGTGTATATCATGTGACTGATGAGATTGAGAATCTGACTCTCTCTCTCTGTCTCTGTCTCTCTCTCTCATCTCTCTCTCTGTCTCTCACTCTCTCTCTGTCACACACACACACCACCCAACAAACACCCACAAACAAAAGAAAAAAAAGAAAAGAAAAGAAAAAAAAAGAAATCTAAATGGTTACCAAAGATATCTAATGACAAGAAAAAAAAAGGACGTCATCTACAGTGGTGCTACCATATTATCTACATGACATTCAGCCCCCCCCACCCCCACCCCCCCCCCCCTACCTGTGGTGACTTGGCTATCATCATGCACCCCCCCCCCCCCCCCCCCCCCCCCCCCCATCACCCCCCCCCACCCCCCCCCCCCCCCCCCCCCCAAACCTTCAAATCACCCCCCTTGCTTCAAAATCGATTGTCTTACATCTCCTTGGAATTTTTTTTTTAATTGTCAGATTGTTCTAAACATGCTCTTTCCCGCACCCACTCTCGCCTCTTTCTCCCTCTCTCCCTCTCCATCGCCCTTCCCTGCACTATCGCTCTTGCTCTCTGCTCTCTCTCTCTCTCTCTCTCTCTCTCTCTCTCTCTCTCTCTCTCTCTCTCTCTCATTTTACTATTTTTTTTTTTTTTAAATTTCATTTTAATTCCGTATCGTATCATAGTTCTAGTCACTTTTTGCATGCTTCTTTTGTTGCTTTATTTCATTTTGCATTGTTGACCCTACTCAGGGCGAGGACCGCATGTAAAAAAGCACATCAGTGCTTATCTATTATCCTCGTAAAAATAAAGAAATTTTGTCTTGTCTTGTCTTGTCTTGTCTTGTCTTGTCTTGTCTCGTCTCGTCTCTCCATGCAACCTTCCTACTCACTCAAAAAAAAAAAAACAACTTACAACAGTACCTGCCAGTATTGATATCCGAAGATAGTATTTATTTGATTATTCATTTATTTTTTGTTTAGATATTCATTCATTCATTTAGCTGTTCGTGTGTTCGGTTGTTCATTTTCGTCGTGTCATCCACAGAAACGGAAGGAACACTGCAGGGAAGTCCCATAACTTTTGCTAATCGTGTGTCATCTTGAGAAAGGTTTGCGTCCCTTCCTTGGCTAATCACAGAGCCTGCACGCACGTTTATCTCCATATGAGTCTGCACCTTTATTTTGGAAACTCCAGATCGCTGTAATCGTATGAGCTAGTTCTCCTAAATCTCTATCTTATTATGCCAGCTGAAATCGTTGTAGTGATATTGCATGCAGGCGTCTCTGTATGTGTGTGTGTGTGTGTGTGTGTGTGTGTGTGTGTGTGTGTGTGTGTGTGTGTGTGTGTGTGTGAGTGAGTACAACCATGAGTTACTCTGACAAGTCACATCTAGTTGCAAAGTGAGACGACTGCAGGCGGAAATCTAAACAAATCTGAAATAAATGTTAGCGAACCGCCGAGAGAAACGTGGACAAACGAGTCACAAGACAAAACACGACGCGTTTCGACCTCTTAGGTCTTCTTCAGGCAAGACACAAACACATAAGACAACGAAAATGAACGACTTTGGTGCACAGCTTCGATCTCTTCACCCTTCAGTGCAAGGTAGACAGGCGTTGAATGAAAATCTCTATCTTATTAGGCCAGCTGAAATCGTTTGTAGTGATATTGCATGCACGTGCCTGTGTGTGTGTGTGTGTGTGTGTGTGTGTG
>JADBJO010008014.1:85000-87500 GCA_016801955.1 Conus betulinus
TTTTTTTTTTTCTCAGGAATTTGACATTGTAAGCTTTGTTAATAAATATGATATAATTCTTTCAGTTGAAACATTTGTCGAAACCTTATCAGAATCTGTATTTCCTTCGCATAAACTTTTTGTCTCCCCAGGTGTGAAAATATCTGATAGCATTCATGGTCGTTATATTATGAAGATACTGACATATACAATGGTGTATCCATATTAGAAGACTGTTTATTAGAAACAGTTAAGGAATGCGGTGATCTCCCATTGATTGTGTGTGGTGATTTGAATGCCAGAACAGGTAGTCTCAGTTGTTGTGACTCTGATCTTATTGATGATATTTGCAATATTTTTGATAAAGATGAACCTGCTCTCAGGTCTGACGGTACTGATGCCTTTAAAAGGAGATCTAAGGACAGTAGTATTAATGGCTTTGGGCATTACCTCTTAAATGTCTGTGATGAGTTTGGCCTTGTTATTCTAAATGGCCTACAGAGACTGAGTTATCAAGGTGATTTCTCTTACATTTCTGAACATGGATCCAGTGTAATTGATTATTTTGTCATTTCAAAAACCCCTCTTGTCACATTTGCTGTGATTTTTGTATCAAACATTTCATTCAAACGAAGCATGCTGCTGTGGAATTTTCTTTATTATGCAAGAGGGCAATGCAAATATGGATAAGAAGAAAACCTCTAAAAGGCCCTCTGTCGTTAAATACAAATGGGATGAGGATAAAAAGGATATCTTTTATGGAAGAATCAGTTCTGAAAAATGTAAAGGATATTGTTACTAATGCTATTACCCTTGTGGACACTGATGTTGACCAGTCTGTACTCATGTTTAATGAATGCTTGTACTTTGCTGGAGAATGTATGAAGAAAACAGCGGTCCTTGATGGCGAGAAACAGAAAATTTGGTTCGATCTGGAATGTAAACAGAGCTGAAAAGTATTATGGGGATTACCGCATAAATATAATACATCTGATGAGGTATCTGATAGATTGGAATATTGTCAAAAGAGAAGGGAATACAAGGAATTGGAATATTGTCAAAAGAGAAGGGAATACAAGGAATTACTGAGGCTGAAACAGAAAATGCATATGGCAAATGTACTTCAGTCATTACATCGACATTTAAATGACAGTAAAGAGTTCTGGGATACTGTTCGTTCCGTAAGGCCAAGACAAGGCGTCTATAATACTAATTCTCCTCAGGAATGGTTTGAACATTTCCGTAATGTGTTTAACGAAGTGCCGCAAATTTTGTCTGAACTCCGACGCCGTGTTGATGAGTATTGTGATAATGTGAATATCCAGACCTAGAATGATTACAGGGAGTTAGATCAACCAATATCTGCGCGTGAAATTGTCTGTGCTATTGATGCCTTGAAGAACACGGAAGCTGCAGGTCCTGATGGATTAATAGGCGAGTTTTATAGACACAGCACCGCCAACATTTTGCCTTTTCTGTGAAAATTGTTCATTCACATCTTTGACAATGGTATCTTTCCTGCTGATTGGACAGTGGCTGTTTTGCAACCTTTGCACAAGAAGGGCGACCCGAATCAGCCTGACAACTACCGTGGAATACCTTTATTGAATATATACAGCAAATTGTACAGTTTTGTATTGAATAAAAGACTGACAAAGTGGATTGAGACCAATGAGGTGGTAGGAGAGGAACAAGCTGGTTTTAGGGATAACCACTGTACTACTGATCATGTATTTACTCTCTTTGGGCGTGTGTACAAAAACAGTTGCTAAGGCACAGGAAAACTTTATGTCACCTTTATAGATTTCCGAAAAGCCTCGATACAGTAAGCAGGGATAAGCTATGGAAAATTCTTCTTCATGCAACGGAATTCAAGGTAAACTTTTGAATGCATTTAAAAGTATGTACGCTATCGTTCAAGCCCGTGTGCGAGTTGGTGCTGATTTCACTGATGTTTTCTTGTGCCCTAGAGGTCTGAAACAGGGTGAAGTATGTTCTCCAGTTTTGTTTTCCCTGCTGGTTAATGAGCTTACAAAAGAAATTAACGAAAACGGTAGACATAGTATTCAGTTATCTCCTGATCTGATTGAAATACTGATCTTCTTGTTCGCAGATGACGTTGCTCTTGTGTCTGACAGTGTTATTGGACTCCAAACGCTATTGAACATTTTGTACAGTACAGCGAATCGACTGGATTTCATCGTAAATTTTGGTAAATTAAGTGTTATTGTCTTCAGAATGGGGATTACTTAGCTGAAAATGAAAAATGGACATACGGAAATGACGCATTAACTGTTGTAAATGTGTATAGATACCTAGGCATTGTCCTCACGACACGGTTTTCATTCCAGTCTACATTGCGAGACTTGTCCGATCGTGCTCGAAAAGGGGTTGTAGCGATAATTAGAATACTATGGTCAATTGGAGAACATTCACCAGACATATTTTTAAAGTTCTTTGACAGTCAAATACAGCCAGTCCTATTGTGTGGTGCGGAGATATGGGGCGTTATGTGTGATCA
>JADBJO010008014.1:95000-97500 GCA_016801955.1 Conus betulinus
TTTCTGTGTATGTGTGTGTGTGTGTGTGTGTGTGTGTGTGTGTGTGTGTGTGTGTGTGTGTGTGTGTGTGTGTGTCTGTATGTGTGATTTTGTTGACCTTGAAAGTACAGAGATGGGGGAAACCCCACTGATTTTTTTTTTTTTACATTGTGTAATGATTTCAGTATTGTAGTCTTTCTCTTTCTCTGTCTGTCTGTCTCTTATTTTTTCTTTAAACGAATGTTCATTATGCCATCCATTAAATATGTTCACTTACCCCTTCATGATGGGCTAAGGACTATATGTAACTGACAAGTTTTGATTCTTGACTCTGTGTCTGTCTGTCCGTCTGTTCGTCTGTCTATCTCTGAATTGTATCAAATATGTCATCCAATTAGATGTTTCCGTACCCCTTCTTAGTGGACTACGGTCTTTATATAAATAAACATTTTTTGCTCTCACTCCCCCCCCCGCCCTCCTCTCTCTCTCTGTTATTGGTTCCGTTTATTTTTGTGACCTTTCCTCATCCATTTACGCCTTTTGTACACCTCCAGTATGGGCTAAGGTCTTCAAATAAATACACTACACACATTTTGACTCTCTCTCTCTCTCTCTCTCTCTCTCTCTCTCTCTCTCTCTCTCTCTCTCTGTGTGTGTGCTCCTCCTCCTCCTCTCTCCTCTTCGTTCGCTCGTTGTGTTCTTCCCCTCTCTTAAAATTGTTAAAAGTTTGTAAAATTATTCAATGAATCAATAAAGCAAGCAAGTAATTAATCAGATACTCAATAATTCATTAAACCATGTTCGAACAAATGATTAAGGTAAGGAACTGACTTCAAATCACTCGCACGCTACCATGCTGTAAACTGATTCGGTTTTTTTTTGTTTTTGTTTTTGTTCAGCTGGACAATGGCCACTTCCTGAAGAAGCTCTACGGCAACACCTCCATCAGCATCCCCCGCCGGTGAAGACCCTGTGCAGGTGGACACTGACCCCAACGAGAGCAAAACGTGCCCGTCCTCCCTCGCCACCGACAGTTCCGCTCCTCTGGCTCACCGCAGCCTATGCCCTTACTACTTCAAGACCTTGGTGCTGCCTGAAGGTTACTACCCTGCCAGCCTGAAAACGGCCGTCTGCAAGTGCGTCAAGTGTGTGCAGCACAACGCCTATGGCTGTGAGGCCGTCAAGACCCGCATCGCCGTCCTCAAACCCCTGGGCTGTTTCCAGGGGCTGCAGAGATACGAGGAGCAAATCTTTGAGGTTAATGCCGGGATGCATGTGTGCCACTTCCGGAAGTGTGCGATCCGCCACTTCCGCTACCCCATCAACACCGTTTCTCCATGGTGGGTGGAGTGAAATCGTTGTCGGCTTGTCGGCTCTTTGATCAGTAGTTAGAACTCTGCCTACTAGTTAATTCCTTAATGGATTAATCAATTGATCGGTCTATCAATCAATGTATGGATTAATGATCGACAGATTGATTGATTTTTAATCAAACTATCCATCGATCAATCAATTAACAGGTCATTCCATTTTTTTCCCAGATAACGTTTTTTGTTGTTGTTGGTTTTTTAAAAAAAAAATCCTAAACTGAAGTCTGTCCTTCAATCGGCTGTTTTGATAATACACAAAGTAGTCTTAAAAAGTCAGAATGAATTAAATCTTTATGAGCAAAGTATTTTTGGATACCTTTGATATATTGAATTTGATATGGAGGATTCGAGTCTCTTCGTTGATAACACTAAGGTTGATTTGTGCAGTTGTTGAAGTGTTCGTTGTGCTACCTATTGTGGTAGTATCGACTTTTTATGTGCAAAAAATGGTGCAATGAAATGTTGTGTTTTATTTTCACATTCTTGCAGTAAGCAAATACAAAGTTAGCCATATTGGCTTCCGATGTCTTCATACTTACAGAAATTTCGTCATCTGGATTGAGTGTGATAATTAATCAATTATTACAATAATTGTAAAACTGTAAAAACACACACACACACACACACACACACACACACACACACACACACACACACACACACACACACACACACTTTTAGTTTTTGTTTTTGAAAAGATCATGAAAAGTATTATATAACACTGGTACGTTTTATTTCTTACTGACATTAAAAAGCATACATATTAATTTCGTTGATCTTGAATTTGTAAGTTTATATATATTGCCCACATTGTTTTTCTTTCAATTACCTGTGTGTACACTGTCAAAGTATATGACCTTTTCTATTTTCAGGAGTTATCATTTTGCCTGCAAGATTGATGCACTGACTGTCTAGTTTTTATCAGACAGTTCTGTTTTTTTTGAGAATATTTGAAATTAGGAGAGTACATATCACTGCAGTCTTAGCTTTATTTACGGTATACTCAAAGGATTGAGAAAATGAACCTGTGTGTGTGTGTGTGTGTGTGTGTGTGTGTGTGTGTGTGTGTGTGTGTGTGTATCCCGATTTTCTTGGTATGTTCACACATCCTTGACCTTCCTCAAACGTTGAGTATTTTGATTCCTGGCATT
>JADBJO010008015.1:0-2500 GCA_016801955.1 Conus betulinus
GTGTTTGTCCTATTTTGTGCATATCATATCCATATTGTGCGGGTAAGAGACCTCTACAATTAAAAGCCATCTGATCTTCAGAGTTCATTCAGGTTTTTGTGTCTGTCCCTATCTGTCTGTATGTCTGTTTGTCTGACTGACTGGCTGACTGTCATGTCTGCTGCTTCTCTTCTCTCTCTCTCTCTCTCTCTCTCTGCCTTTTCTGTTTTGTCTCTAGCTGTTATTTATGCTGCTGTTCTCTCTCTTCTCTCTCTCTCTCTCTCTCCCTCTCTCTCTCTCCTAGGTCTCTCTTCTCTTGTCTCTTAGCTGTTTCTCTCTGTCTCTCTCTCTCTCCTCTCTCTCTCTCCTCTCTCTCTCAGTCTCTCTCCTCTCTCTCTCTCTCCTCTCCTCGTCTCTCCCTCTCTCTCTCTGTCCTGTCTCTCTCTGCTCTCCTTCTGTCTCTCCTCTCTCTCTCATTCTTGTCTCGAAGCTGTTATCTATGCTGCAACTCTCTGGTCTGGTCTGTCTGTCTGTCTGTCCCGTCTGTCTGTCTTTCAGTTTGTCTCTAGCTGTTATGTATGCTGCTGTTCTTTCTTTCTCTGTCTCTCTCTATCTCTGTCTGTCTTTCAGTTTGTCTCTAGCTGTTATGTATGCTGCTGTTCTTTCTCACTCTTTCCCGCCACCCCCACCCCACTCCTCCCTTCCCTGAATGGCTTCCTCTCATTGTCTTTTTCTTCTGTCAAAATCTCGTCTGTTTTTGTTGTCAGTGTCTTTGCTCTTTCAGTTCATTTCTGCCGAGTGTGTGTGTGTGTGTGTGTGTGTGTGTGTGTGTGTGTGTGTGTGTGCATGTGTGTGTGTGCCCGCGTGCGTGCGCGCATGCGTGCGTTTGTGTGCATGTGTGTACGTGCGCGCACGCGCGCGTTTGTGTGCGCACATGTGTGTGTGTGTTAGAGAGAGAGAGAGAGAGAGAGAGAGAGAGAGAGAGAGAGAGAGAGAGAGAGTGGCGTGCGTACGTGCGCGCACGCGCGCGTTTGTGTGCGTGTTGTGTGTGTGTGTGTGTGTGTGTGTGTGTGTGTGTGTGTGTGTGAAGGGGGGTGGGGGTGGGGGGGACGGGGGCACTAGCGCGTACGCACGGGTGCACACGTGTGTGAGCGTGCGCTAGTATGTGCGTGGTGTGTAAGTATATATGTTACAGTGGGTGGATGGGTGATTCAGACATACTACTTGGACGAGTTTCAGTTTACTCTATTCTGACATTATATCCCTTTGTAGCTACGGTTGTTTTGTGTAACGAGCGAAGGGTAGATAAGTCACCATTACCCCCGTCCCCTCCTTTCCATCCCTCCCCCCCTCCATCTTCCTGTACCAGGGAAAGTCCAAAGACCGTATACAGAGAAAAGAAATAGGAGTCTGAATTCTCTCTCTCTCTCTCTCTCTCTCTCTATCTCTCTCTCTCTCTCTCTCTTCTCTCTCCTCTGTCCTGTGTGTGTGGTGTGTGTGGTGTTGTGTGTGTGTGTGTGTGTATATGTGTATATATATATATATATATATATATATATACGATATAGATAGAGAGAGAGAGAGAGAGAGAGAGAGAGAGAGAGAGAGAGAGTATACACATTCAGACGAAGATGGGAAACAACTCGGTAATAATGTGGACTCTAGTTGAATTATCATGCTGTTGAAGGGGGAATAACTAGGCTGAGGAGAGAAAACGACATGCCTTGGAATTGAAAATAATGTTTGCAGAAGGGCTCAAAGTCGTATATAAAGAGCAAATGTTGGGAAACGTATAACTGCAATCGTGTGTGTGTGTGTGTGTGTGTGTGTGTGTGTGTGTGGTGTGTGTAGGTGGCAGTGGCGGTAAAATATGGCTGGAGAAAATACCATGCACATTAGAAATGTTTGAAGTGAAAATTAGACGGCACTCTGTTTCTTTGTCAGTGGGAGGGGCGAAAAATGAGACTGGAGAAAATGTTACGCCATTCTGTGTGTTGAAGTCGTGACCAAAAAAGATGTGACCACAGCTTTTTGTTTGTTTTGTTCGTGTGTTTGTGGATGTGCGTGAAGGAAGAAACATATGCTTTTCGGTCAACGTTGGAAAAAAAAATTGAGAGGTCCTTTATTTATTTGTGGGCGTGAAAGGGGGGTGGGGGTGGGGGGTCACAAGGTGAGAGAATGCGGGGGATTTACAAGATGAGAGAATGCGGAGGGGGGGGGAGGGGTCAACAAGGTGAGAGAATGCGGGGGGGTCAAAACAAAGTGAGAGAGACGCCATGCATATCACAAATGTTGAAAAAAAACAAACAAAAAAAGATAACAGGCATGTTGTTTGTGTATTTGGTGTATGTCTGTATGTATCAGGAGAGGGATGGACGTCATTGGGGGGGGTGGTGGGGTGTTTGGGGGGGGGGGGGGGGGGGGGGGGGGTGAGTTGGGAGAGGGGGATGAGGGGGGAGGGACGAAGGAGTAGAAATAAGGTAAAAAACAAAAATGTCACGCACAGTGGGAATGTTTTAAA
>JADBJO010008015.1:12500-20000 GCA_016801955.1 Conus betulinus
GGAGGAAGGAGCAACCTTCTGGTACTAGTCACTGAAAGATATTGTTTTTTTGTTTTGTTTAGTTTTGTTTCTCGGGACTGTTAGAAATACACAAGAATGGCCCAGGTGTAACTTACATAAAACTTATGTACCTGCAGCTGCTTGTGATCCGATTGACAGACCGAATTAGAAACAGGTTCAGACAGGAAAATGGCGTGTTCATGCATGACAAATAGGAGTGACACAAGTTTTGGACAGTTTCACACACGCGAAACTCAACTGTTGTTAACTAGAACTGAGCATACAAGTTATTCAGAAATTCAACGAAAGTCAGTCTGTCTTGCGTGAGCTGGCATATTCTCACTGTGTCTGTGATCGGTGTGTGTGTGTGTGTGTGTGTGTGAGAGAGAGAGAGAGAAGAGGAGAGAGAGAGAGAGAGAGAGAGAGAGAGAGAGAGAGAGAGAGAACGCGCGCGCGAGAGATCTTATAACTCGGGAGCTGGAGTCCAGTAAGAGTTTAGAGTCTTAGCTGGACGGATATTGCCCAAGTTGAGAGGCTGCTGGATTCTTCTCCTGCTTGTAGACTTTACCGCTTCATGCAGGCCAGCTGGTCAAGTCAGTTGTCCTCTTGACCACATGGTTTGCTTGGATTTCTTGCTCCTGTGTTGGGTCACTCGTTGTGGACGTAACAGATTCCCAGGGTCTGTGGAGGTGAAAAGACCTGGTTTGTGGGTTATATTTCCACTTGACGAGTCCTCACACTTAACCTCTGAATTGTAAGGAAAGTTTGAGGCCTCAGCTGAACCTAACGTCAAGAACAACATAACCTTTCATTTCTCTGTCTCCACTTCAGTTTCTTCTCTCAGATTCTGCGTGGGATTTTAACAGGTGGTGTTAAGACAGCTAACAACTAAGAAACTGCTGTACTGTTTCACAGGAAAGAACTCTTCAAGGTAGTCAGATACTCAGGTGGTGTCATCAATGTCTTGAAGACAAGCATTCATTAGTCACCTACTGCGAAGCATTGAGACAATCAACAGTATTCGAAAATAATTTAACAGATTTTTTACCGAACGTTGGCGTAAAATTATCCTGTTGAAAATGCAAGATACAGATACAAACAACGCATCGTCTCATGACTTGGAAACCAGCTCCTACGTACTTTTTTTCGGGGGTCATTCAGTGAAACGTGACTCAGTGTCTCAGAGAAATAGAGAGGAAACATTCCCTGCTTCAGCGTACAGCAGTGTATTGCTGCTACACGCACTATAAAGGACTGCTTACAGTCTTTCGGCCTTTTGTGGGTCTGTGTGTTTGGGCTTGTACTCTCTTTTCAGAGGGTTTAAACTAAACAACGGGTTTTGTTTGTTTTGTTTGTTTTTTGCAGGGGGTCTGATTGATTGACAAGTTATGTCAGAGGAGCATGAAAGTTAATGAAATTTATTATGGAGGGGGAGGGGGATGGAGGGGGGAAAGGGAGTGGTCTGGTGAGAAAGCAGTCGGACAGTTCTGAACAGGAGCAACGTGACGTTTTGCAGTTTGGTTCAAGCTTGAAAAGTGATCTCTGATCTTGAAGGTCTTCAGCCCCCAAAACCGATGCACGAAGCTTTGTCTCCCGCCAACTGTGTCGCACGTGCAGACATCGAAACATCCCCCCGTTTCACAGGATTCGTGTAAAAAAGTGATAAGACAGAGAAAGAGAGCGTTCGCCGCAACCTTATCAGCGATGCGAGATAAGAGTCAGGAAGGCAGGGAAGGGGAGTAGGGGGGGTGTCGAGTCGTGGTTATGACGTCAAAACCGTACAGGGGATTAGTCAGTAGCATGATGTGAAAGATGACGCATGACGTGAAAGTTGATAGCCTTATCATCGTTTCTTTGCATGGAAAGAAGACGGACAGCCAAACGTAGGCGAGGGGGAGACATGAAAAGAGGTGGGGAGGGGAGAGGTGAGAGAGTGAGAACTGGCATCGGAAATGATAAGCAAAGGTGGGGGGTGGTGGGGGTGGAGAGAGAGATGGGGGGGGGGGGGGGGGGGGGGGGGGGGGGGGCATCCGCATTTGGACTGTGTTGGGCATCTTGTCGCAAGGTTCCAGCTCATACTGGTAATTTTCTGTGGAAGTGATGCGCGTGAAATGTTCATAACGCCGCGAGTTACGCAAGATTCGAGTTGTGTGTGTGTGTGTGTGTGTGTGTGTGTGTGTGTGTGTGTGTGTGTGTGTGTGTGTACTACTGACTACATAACGATTAGTCGGTTAGTCATTAACGAACACAACTACTCATTCGATTCGACTAGAACTGCGTGGCCGTGACTTCTTTGCACCAAAATGACTTCATGCCCAGCTCCGTCAAAGTGCGCTCCCTTTGAAAGGTTCCCAAAACTCTGGTTTGCAGCAGAATCACATTCAATAGAAAGTGAACGTGTCTGTGATGGCGAGTAACATGAAACTCTAGCATTTGAAAGAAAGAGAAATAAACAAAACACACAAACTAAAGAACAAACAAACAAACAAAACAAACTAACAAGCAAACAAAAGTTAGTGTGCATGGTGGAATCTGTACACCATAAAACCATTGCTGGAGATGTGGATTACCTCCAAGGGTCCTGGACAAGAATACAAACACCCTTTGATGGGTCTGAAACACTGAAAGAAAGAAAGAAAGAAAGAAAGAAGCAAGCCAACAAAACAAAACCATGAAAGTGTAGGCCAGACATTCCCTGCAACGTGGAAAAGCTGGCGTTTGTTCTTGACTTCCTGCACACTTCCTCATCCTCCAGATGCCATGTTACCACAGAAAAAGCTGCTGGCACGTTGATATACCGTGTTACAGGGGAATGACAACAAAGACTTTTTTCCCCACTGGAACAAAGACAAAATGAATGGGTCAGAAAGATGGGGAAGAAAGCAGTCGACACTGAAAGAATACCTAAAAGGTGATAGAAAGACAAAAGTACGTGGACGATTGTAAAGGAAAGTTAAAAAAAAAAAAAAAGGGGAAGATGAATCTGAAAGATTGTGAAATAGTGACGGACAGGGGAGGGAAAAAAGTCAGAAAGATAGTAAGAAAAAAAAGGCTGAAGGACAAGAAAGAAAGCATTTAAAAAAATGGAGTTAGAAAGGTGACAAAAGATTAGAGACAATTAAGGGACAGAGAGAAGAAGAAAGGAAGTTCAGAAAGGTATGAAAAAAGGTGGACGACAGTAAAGGAGTGTAGGAAAGAAAGAACGGTCTGGAAGAAAAAAAAAAAAAAGGGTTGACGGTAGAGGGGATTTGAAAAAAAAAATTGTTGTTTACAATTAGGGGAGCTCTCTCTCTCTCTCTCTCTGGTTCAGAGAGAGCGGAGAGAGAGAGAGAGAGAGAGAGAGAGAGAGGAGAGAGAGAGAGAGAGAGAGAGAGAGAGATCGTAACAGTCAGAGAAATAAAAAAAAATGGGTGAGAAAGGTAGAAAAAAACAACTAGGCCTAATGGATGACAATAAAGGAAATGAAACAAAATAGGTCAGGAAAAATAAGTATGGGAGTGGACGATAGTTCACAGAAAGAGATGGAGAGAGAGAGAGAGAGAGAGAGGAGAGAGAGAGAGGAGAGAGAGAGAGAGAGAGAGAGAGAGAGAGCGCAAAAAGAGAGGAAATTACTGGCATGTTTTTTTTTTTTTTTTTTTTTTTTTTTAAAGGCGGGGATACGATTTATCTCGAAAGAACTCACGTGCATGCTCAGTGGGGATCGTCAACACTTCAAATGGGGACATAGCATGAACTGAAATCATTCACACACACACACACACACACACACACACACACACACACCACACACACACACAACACACACACACACACACACACACACACACACACACACACACACACACACTCTCTCTCTCTCTCTCTCACACGCACGCACGCACGCACACGCACACACACACACACACACACACACACACACACACAGTGTGTGTGTGTGTGTGTGTGTGTTGTGTGTGTGTGTGTGTGTGTGTGTGTGACCTCTCGGCCTTGCTGACATTTTTTTTCTTTTTTTTTTTTTTTGATTGTAACCAAAATGACGTGTGTTATACTTGCAAAGATACGGAATGATAGGCTAGGTTGTCCAAACATTCTCTGTTGGTGTTCATCTTTTTTTGTTTGTTTGTGTGTTTTGTTTTTGTTTAGTGACAGACATTCTCATCGTGATGTATGAAAGCGTGAGAGGGTGGTAAAGACGTACAGAAAAGTAACCGAAGGGCATGGGAACGCTCTTAACGAGCAGCGAAAACGACCACGCTGTATGCATAATCAGTTTCACACAACGGTGCTGACAACAGGTGTATATGTGTGTGTGTGTGTGTGTGTGTGTGTGTGTGTGTGTGTGTGTGTGTGTGTGTGTGTGTGTGAAAAGCACACAGACGAATGGTAAAGTGTCGACAACGACTCGAAGATACCCAGTGATCTTCAGCAGTATTGCGGAGCGACTCCGACAGGTGTAATCCTGGGTGGTCTAATTTTAGGGGCAGTAAACAGGTCACTTGACTCCCTCAGGCCGCGCTTGGCACGGTGCGGAGCCGCCACTCGCTGACACAGGTACTAAGTTGTCACACAGTCACGGGGGGGGAGAAATGAGCCGTGCAGACAGCACATTTCCGAGTCGTGTGACGGACGATTCAGTCTTGAAAATCCACCAGCGTACCTGTATGGTTCCTGCAGTACATTTTGGTGTACGCGAAGGCTTCCTCTGCCTACGCAAAAAGTACACGCACTACGCGAAACGTATCCCGTTTTGCTGGCAGTATACGATAAAAGAACTGCGAACGCGTCGCACGCGATTCTGTGAATGTTACGTCGGTCTGCATATAACTCGCCTGATGAATTCGTATGACCGTGGAACGTGACAAGTAAAACTCGGATATGCAAGATTAGATCCCAATCATCAAACGGTGATAAATGAAATGGTGTCAAGTTCCATAACTTATGCAAGACAGTGACAAGGGAAACAATTCTTGCGGGACTGTTTTGGTCAAAATCTATTAATTATTCTTATTCCTCGTCTGCACGCGGCCCGCTTCCGACGGATTGTTTCGGTTACCGTGTCGTACAACTTAATTGCTACAAAAATAGTCGATCGGTTCGTCACCAAACGTTCAGCTGCTTAGACAAATGTGCATGTCTCAAACTATGCAAAGACATGCGTTAACGTGAATATACCTAACACCCATGCTCACAGCTAACGACTGAGTGTTTTCTGGCGCACGCGAAAGATGCTGGGAGTACTTTCTCTCTCTCTCTCCCTCTCCCTCTCTCTCTCTCTCTCTCTCTCTCTCTCTCTCTCTCTCAAATCCGTGGCCAAATTTCCGTGATGAGAGTGGCCAAATTTCTGCTAGAAAACCTGGTACATTTGGTACATTTACGCGAAAACAACAACAATAACAACAACAACAAAAACAACAAAACAAATCAACAAACCACCTGCATATTATGAGTACAATTTGCCTACGCCTAAAGTACGCTTGAGAGAATGTCTTTCTTTCATTTGATAGGACTTCCTTTCAGTATATACTGTGTGAATCTGCTCAGATGAGGACCCTCTGAGAAAGCCTCGTGCTTATCTGTCTATTTAAAGACTGTTGAGAGCAATATGGGTGGTTGTTATCTCAATATTGGGGGTTAATGGGCTGGCGACCTTCTTAGAAAGGCCTCGTGGCTTATCTGTCTATTTCCAGACTGGTTTTGAGAGCAATATGGGTGGTTAATTCGGTCTCACCGTATGATCTGAGTTTCATGTGAGTTCAGTCTGTTGTCTTTGTCCCACCTCGCTGAACTCAACGCCCAGGGCGGAAACAGAGCACTGTTGCATGTCAGCAGAAACGTGGTGCTGCTGCTTATCGCCCAAAGTATTGCGTGTGGGTCGTCTCCGAAGGCGGAATGTGGCTACCTAAGAATGATGGGAATAAATCAGGTGACATATGATGACAAACTCTCACAGCAGGTTACGTGCCGTGGGAATTTCTAACAGAGGAATCTAAAAGGAAGGAAGAAAGGAAGGAAGGAAGGAAGGAAAGAAAGAAATAAAAGAAAGAAAGAAAGAAAGAAAGAAGGAAGAGAGAGAAAGAAAGAAAGAAGATGAAGAAGATAGGGAAGATAGAAAGAAAGAAGAATAAGGAAGGAGAAGGAGACAGAGAAAGAGGAGCAGGATAAGGAGGAGGAGGAGGAAGAAAAGAAGACGACGAGGAGGAGGAGAGGTGGAAGAGCAGGAAGATAAGAAGAAGAAACGAAGAAGGAGAAGAAGAAGAAAAAGAAGAAGGAGACAGAGAAAGAGGAGCAGGATAAGGAGCAGAAGAGGAGAAAAAAAGAAGACGACGAGGAGGAGGAGAGGTGGAGGAGCAGGAAGATAAGAAGAAGAAACGAAGAAGAAGAAAAAAAGAAAGAAGGAGAAGAAGAAGAAGAAGAAGAGAAACGAAGAAGAAGAAGAAAAAGAAAGAAGGAGAAGAAGAAGAAGAAGAAGAGAGGAGGAGGAGGAGGAGGAGGGAGGAGGAGGAGGAGAAGAAGAAGAAGAAGAAGAAGAAGAAGAACGAGGAGGAGGAGGAGGAGGACGAGGAGGAGGAGGAAGAGGAGGAGGAAGCGGTGGAGGAGAAGGAGGAGGAGGAGGAAGCGGCGTATAACTCTGTATAGAAAAGGTGGCCGAAAACAAAACGAAAAAGAAGAGAAGGAGAAAAGAGGCGTACAGCCGTATTTTGAAAGATGGCCTTGACCAGTGTCACGCGCTCGCCGCGGAATGAGAGAATGATGGGGGTCCAGAATCCGGCACGAGTCGTATGTTACTCCTACCCCTACCCCCCCCCCCCCCCCCCCCCCCCCCCCCCCCCCCCCCCCCCCCCCCCTCTCCCCGCATGCTCCATCCCGTCGTGCTGCCAGATGATGACAGGCTAAACAACGGTACACTGTGCAGCCGTCTCTCTTCACTGTATGCTGAAGAACCCACGATAAATATAGGACTTTTCCCCTGGCAACTATGAAAGAAGTTATCTGAGAAAACAAAACAAAACAAAACCTTTTTTTTTTTTTTTTTTTTTTTTTCCGGCTAAACAAAACCTTACTCATGGACGGACACACACACACACACACACACACACACACACACACACACACACACACACACACACACACACACACACACACACACACACACACACACACACACACACACACAACACACACCACACACACACACACACACACACACACACTTACACACACACACACACACACACACACACACACACACACACACACACACACACACACACACACTCGGGCGCGCACGCGCGCGCACCCTTGCATGCAGAGGCGCAGACACGTATGCGTTCCTGCAGATATGGATAGTAAGAGAATAAGTGGTAGAAATAAGTCTTGTACCCCTTATGAAAATGGAATAAATGAATAGAAGCAATAAACCAGTGAATAGAAAACGTATCAGAAAAATGAATTTCAGTTTCATTTGTGTTATAATTCCCAAACCAAACGAAGGAACATTTA
>JADBJO010008015.1:22500-25000 GCA_016801955.1 Conus betulinus
GCGAATGAAAGACGTCACATTCAAGGCGTCGCGAATGAAAGACGTCACATTCAAGGCGTCGCAAATGAAAGATGTCGCATTAAAGGCGTCGCGAATGAAAGATGTCGCATTCAAGGCGTCGTGAATGAAAGATGTCGCAATAAAGGCGTCGCGAATGAAAGACGTCGCATTCAAGGCGTCGCGAATGAAAGACGTCGCATTCAAGGCGTCGCGAATGAAAGATGACGCGGTGAAGCATCGCGAATGAAAGATGTCGCAATAAAGGCGTCGCGAATCAGAAAAAAATTATTGGATGAGACACGTTACAATAAAAAAAAATGAAATACGTCAAGAAAGGCGCAGATGCTGCGATAGGCTGCTGGTTGATTGGGTTTCCGACGCGTATGGTGTGACTGCACGCTTCAGACAGGAAAACGAAAGCTTAAACACTGGGCCTGCAGATGATCATGACAAACATTGAAGTAACAAGCTTTGATCTGTTTTGTTTTCTTCAGGCCTGACCACGACCAAAACAACAGCAACAAAAAGAAAGAAAGAAAGAAAGAAACAAACAAAACCACCCACCCACCCCAAACCCAAAAAAAGAAAAGAAAAGAAAAGAGAAAAAAAGAAAAGAAAAAAGAAAACAAACAACAGGACTAAACATGTAGCGGGGGAAATCAAGTATATATGAACAGTTTCTCATATACTATGAAAATGATTGAAGGGGATGGGGGGTTAGGTGGGATGAGTAGTGGGGATGGGTGGAAGAAGGAATGAAAAAGGTGATATTGAAATGAAAATGTTAAATCCTTCACTGAATGCGTTGTGTGGGGGGGGGGAATAAGTGAGTCCCGTACTTTTAAACTAGCCATTTGTTTATGCCTGCCCAGAATGGACTTGTTTTCTCTTGGACGATAACGCCGTACTGAACCGGGTCTTCAGCAGTTTCGACAAGTCTTTCCACCGCTGGAATAGGGTTAATGAACGAATGGATGAATTCGTGAATGGATGGACGGTTGGATGGATAGATGGATGGAGGGATGGATGAATTGATCAATTTATGGATCGAGGGATGGATGGATGGACGGACGGGTGGATGGATAGGCGGATGAATAGATGGATGAATGGATGGAAGATAGGAATAAATGGATGGATGGATGGATGGGTGGATGGATTGATGGATGGATGGAAGGAAGGAAGGAGGATGGTGGATGGATGGACGGATGGGATGGATGGATGGATGGGATGGATGGATGGATGGATGATGGGTATGAATGAATGATTGGATGAATGGGTGGATGGATGGATGAATGAATGAATGAATGAATGAATGAATGAATGAATGGAATGAATGAAAGAACGAACGAACGGTGGATCCATCAAACAAATGAATGAAAAAAATGACTAG
Organism: Conus betulinus; assembly: GCA_016801955.1. Lineage (NCBI taxonomy): Eukaryota > Metazoa > Mollusca > Gastropoda > Neogastropoda > Conidae > Conus > Conus betulinus. The sequence goes on from JADBJO010008015.1 coordinate 23,891, forward strand.
GAGCAGGTTAGCAACTAAAGATCATAACAGAAACTTGCGAGAGACCAGCGGTTTTGCTGCAGTGATTAGCGTCGTGGACTTGGGGACATGCAGGTCAAAAGGTTTGATTCTCATCAAAACCATTTATTTGTGGTATTTTCGGCCCCGGCCGGCTCCTACCCAAGGTTCAGTGTGCTGTGGGCTGAGATGGGAAGACTGGAACATTACGACCGAAGAGTCTCTGAGAGTGTTGCTCACATATTCTGAGGAACACGGCAGGTGTCTGTTTATCTCGGGCCTGTTTGACGTCAGGACATAATGTGAAAGTTTTGTGTCGAGTACTGCCTTGTCAGGCTAGTCTCCGACCAGAATGGAACTCTGCGACATCATCTTCCTCCTCCTCCTCCTCCTCCTCCTCCTCTCACTGATCATTGGGGAAAAAAGTCGTATTTTGTAGCCCTTGCTTATCGGAAAGAGAAAGGTGTCATGTTTTGCAGCCCTTCATGCTGTGTGCCTTGGTGGTGATCTCATTTTCGATTTCCACTCTCTACCTGTGTGCACATGACCGAGTCAGATTCGGCCAGTACATAGGGACTGTCGTTGGACGGACGTGGTGACGTGGCGCCCGCCGAAAGGGGGAGGAGGGGGGGGGGGGGGGGGGGGGGGGGCGGGGGGGGAGAGGGGACGATCACTCGCGTTGGCTTCCCGACAAAGCAAATATTGTCGTCGGTAGGGGGGACTAGTTAGGGGTATCCTCTGTATGTTTGATCAGAGCAGGCATTTCTGAACGCCATCGGAATGACTCGCCGGCACTGCGGTGTCTCCTCTGGGGATTTGCCTCTCGACGACTGGATGTTGTAATTGGCTCTGTGTTGCCTGTCTGTTCAGGGCTGTGACGGAACTAACTTGTGTGTGGCTGTGTCTGTACGGGGGAAGACAGGGTTGAGTGGTACGAGAGAAGGCCTAATGCCACTGTGGGGACATGGTGATAATGATGATGATGATGGTGATGATGATGATGATGATGATGACGACGACGACGATGGTGGTGGTGGTGGTGGTGGTGGTGATGATGATGATGATGATGATGATGAGGAGGAGGAGGAGGAGGAGGAGGAGGAGGAGGAGGAT
>JADBJO010008015.1:30000-35000 GCA_016801955.1 Conus betulinus
CAGATGTAGGAACTCCGTAGTAGGTCGCCCACACCCATCTTCTTGTTGCCGATTATTTGAATTCGTAAGGGGGGGGGGGGGGGGGGGGGGGGGGTTAAAAAAAAAAAAAAAGACCCTCTCTCCCTTCGCTCCTCTCTCGCCCGCCGCGCTCTCCCTCTCCCTTCCGCATCCCCCCCCCCCCCCCCCAACCTCGCTCCCACGCTGTTCCTCCTCTTTTACCCGCCACCCCTCTCCATCCCGTGAAATTGTGTCCCGTGACGTGCCTGCTCTCTGGGCGACCTTCGCAACAGTGCGGTGTCATTAGGTTCTGAAGGGGAAGAGACCAGAGCAAGACCGACCAACCAACCAACCAACCAACCAACAAGCAAATCCTGGGGGGGGGGGGGGGGGGGGGGGGGGGGGGGGGGGGTCCATTTTTCTTCTTCTTTTTTTTTTTTTTTTTCGAAAACATGAACATCTGATATAAAAAACAAAAAGCTAACCTGCCCTGGTTGTCTGACTGTTGGATTGTTTGTTTGTTTGTTTGGCTTGGAAGCTGGATCCATGTATTCTGCTGATCAATACAGAAAGAAGATGTGGGTAGGCTGGGCTGGGTCCACAGGTTGTGTTCTTTTGTCAGTTCCGTTCGCTGCCGAGCGAGAGCAACAGCGGGCGTTGTTGATTGGCTGTAGGCCTCGTCTCTCTGTCTGTCTGTCTGTCTGTCTGTATGTCTGTCTGTCTCTCTCTCTTCTTTTTCTCTTGAGGCTATTGATTACAGCGGCGGGGTGGTGTTTATTGACGGACGGATTCAGCAGCAGATCTCCCTCCCTGGAGGCTTTGACTGATGATGATGATGATGGTGGTGGTGGTGGTGGTGGTGGTGGTGATGATGATGATGATGATGATGATGATGATGATGATGATGATGATGATGATGACTGGGGGGTGTGGCTGTTTCACTGCAGTCAGTTGTCTGTCGCTCGCCACAAGAGTTCGCCTCTCTGTGTGTGTGTGTGTGTGTGTGTGTGTGTGTGTGTGTGTGGTGTGTGTGTGTGTGTGTTTCTGTGCCTGTCCGTCTGTCTGTCTGTCTATTTGTCTATTCCTATTTGTCTGTTTGTCTGTCTGTCTCTCTTTCTTTCTCTCTCCCTCCCTCTTTTTCTCTGTCGCTCGCACTATCTGTATGTCTTTGTGCTTGTCTGTATGTCTGTATGTGTCTGTCTCTCACATCTCTCTCTATCTCTCTCCTCTCTCTCTCTCTCTCCTCTCTTTTCTTTTCTCTCCCTCTCTCCCTTGTCCCCCCCCCCCCCCCCCCCCCCTCCGCCTCTTCCTGCTTCTTCTGTTCTGTGGCTTTGAATGTAATCAGCATTTTCTTATGTTCCGTCACAACCCGCTCAACCGGCCCCCAACGGTCCCAGACTCGAACTACGAAACCTTGGGTTCCTTGGCACCCTGCGTAAGCGAAAGATTCGCCATGCAAACGGCCTTAACATATTTTTTTTCGTACTGCCGGTCGGAGAACAAGTGGAAGTATGGTTTACTAACTCCTTAAAAAATGAAAAAAAAAAGAAAAAAAAAAAAAAAAAAGGCACAAAACATCCCCGCTACCCACCCCACTCGCAAATACTTCAGTGATTTTGAAAAAGGAAAAAAAAAATCCGTGCAGTATTGTTGAAATCATAATATCATAATATCATGGAAAGGGTTAGAATGCTACCTCCTAAAGACCCGTGGTGGCAATGAACTGCGAGAGATTCGTCGCGCGTCTGGCGTAAGGCTTTATGGAAGATGGGAGAGAATCCCTGTCCTTCCGCCGCAGAATCTGCACTGAACTGAATCAAGCGTATCGCTACAACTACTGAGTGGACCAAGGGACCGTAGAAGGAGGGACAGCACCTAGTCACGCACGGGCACACGTCGTCACTGGGCCTTTCTGTGAACTTGCGGACAGAGCTGTTTCGACAGGCGTAAGGGGAGGTGACTTCCGGTCACGTGGCTTGCAAATATGGAGTGTGTGTTGACGGTCAAGCAGAGGGGGAGAGAAATTCTTGTAAAATAAGAAAAACAAACAAACAAACAAAAAAAAGTTGGTTTCAGTTTAGATCGTCTGGTGAAGTATTAAATTGATGTGTGTTATTCTTCCGAAACGTGTCATTCTAGTGCGTGATTGTAAGCATTTGAAAAAATAAGATTTTGAGGAGAAGAGTGAAACAGACGCAGTGATGCTAAAAAAAAAAAAAAAAAAAAAGAAAAAAGAAAAAAAAAAAAAAGAAAAAGAAAATAAAGACCAAAATGCAAATAATCCACCTACATACGGAGCAAGGCACGTGGGGTTTTTTTTTTCGTTTTTTTTATTTTTTTATTTTTTTTATTTTTTTTTTTATTAGTTTGTAATGTTCACAATGAGAGTAAAAAAGTGTAATTTCGAGAGAAGTCCTTTGGCGGGACGGCGACCTACTGCTGTCCCTTGATCTGATCCCACGAGAGAGGTTGGAACTCGCGACCGTCGGCTTCCCATCTGAACGCTCTAAAACCGTTTGACCATCGACCCCTCCAGCACAGTGTGACACAGTGGACGTAGGGATTACTGCAGTCTGCAGTGGCTCATGGGGAGCGGGTGGGGGGGTGGGGGTGGAGGGGGGGGGATGATGACATCATCACTAATGACAGCTGGGCCGATTAGCTGTACGTGTATTTGATTAGTGACAGTACAAAATTCGTCTGTTCCATTGAAATGCCACGAGGACACACGCTATGCACGCACCCACGCACGCACTTACAGGCATGCACCCACTCGTTTGCATACGGACACCACGCGCGCGCGCACACACACGCGCACACACACACACACGCACACACAACACACACACACACACACACACACACACACACACTCACGCACACACGCACGCACGCACGCACGCACGCAGACAGACAGGCAGGCAGCCAGGCAGGCATCTCTCGCACCTACGCGCTCTCCCCCAACACACACACACACACACACACACACACACACACACACACACACACACACACACACACGCACGCACGCACGCACGCGCGCACCCCCACACACACATTCTCCTCTCTCTCTCGCTCTCTCTCACACACACACACACACCCACACACACCACACACACACACACACACACACCCACACACACACACACACACATCCCTCAGCAATGACGTTTTGATAAGAACTAAACTAAAAAAAAAAAAAAAAAAAAAGTCGAACGGCTGCTTTAAGGATTGATCGTTTTGGTGTTTTTCGATGACGTTACAACGTGCACTTTTGTGCTAAAAAATATGGGTTGGTACCTAAAACAGGAATAAATGTAGATATTTCTCAAGTCCTTGCGATCGCGCGGTATTGGTGTAGAGTTTCTTTTCTTTATTGAAACAAAAAATTTTTGACAAAATTTATTCGTCTCTATTCTTTTTTTTCCCACCAATTTGAAAATGTTTATAAACTGTTATGTTTGGTTTTGTATTATTATTTTCAAGCTGGTGTGATGGGATAGATTATGAAATTTTCGTTTCGCCGGAAGTATCGGTCATGATCACGAGCTTTTGCTTACCTTCGAATAGCGCCAATTGCTTTCGTCGTATATTTCTCTTGTCTTTTTGACTTAATGTTGATTTTTTGTTATTATCATATTGCTTGTGTTTACTATTCGGGAGCAGCCAGCCAGGAAAACTACACGACAGCCTGCAATCGATATTATATGTTGAAGAAATGTTAGCTCACTCGTTTATCATTTAGTGTGTGTTCAGTCATAAAAACCCGTGATAAGTGAGTGTGCTACCTCGTTTATTATTGATTGTAAATTCAGTCATATGAGCTAATGATCTGTGGGTATGATTACTCGTTTATTATGTATGGTAAATGCAGTCATATAAACCAACAATCAGCAGGTATCATTGCTCGTTTATTAGTTATTGCCCACTCAGTCGTGTAATCTCATGATTAGTGAGTATGTTTACCCGGTTGTTGTTTGTTATTGTCAGTTCCGTCATATTATCTCTTGATCAGCGAGTATGCTTTCTCGTTTATAATCTATTGTAAATTCAGTCATATAATGCCATGATCAGTGGGTGTGTGCTTACTCGTTCGTTACTTTTTTATATTCAGTCATGTAATTCTATCATTTATTGTGTATTCAGTTAAATAATCTCTTGACCAGTGGGGATACTTACTCATTTATTACTTTTTGTTTATTCAGTCATGTAATATTATTTATTGTATATTTTGTCATGTAATATTATTTATTGTATATTCAGTCATGTAATTTATTATTGTATTGTATATTCTGTCATGTAATAGTATTTATTGTATATTCAGTCATATAATCTCATGATCAGTGGGTATGCTTACTCGTTCACTGTTTATTGCAAATTCAGTCGTATACACCCATGATCAGTGGGCAGTGTGCTTACTCGTTTGTTACTTTTTGTATATTCAGTCATGTAGTTTTACCATTTACTATATATTCAGTCAAATGATCTCATGACCAGTGGGTATGCTTACTCGTTTATTACTTTTTTTATTCAGTCATGTAGTTTTACCATTTATTGTATATTCAGTCAAATAATCTCATGATCAGGGGGTATGCTTACTCGTTCACTGTTTATTGCAATTCAGTCGTATACATCCATGATCAGTGGGCAGTGCTTTCTTCGATTATCATTTCATCGTGAATTCAGCCATATCATCCAGATGCCAGCGACAGACACACGGACAGTCACAGAATGGCTGCTGCCGTCGCCCAGAGCGAGGTCTAATTATCACCGCACCTCAGAAGGTCACTCGAGAATTCTAGGAGGCGCGCGCTGGTCTTCTCTCTCCGAGGAGCGTGCACGGGTATATCGGCTTGTTTCTGGCATGGATTACAATAGAATCCTTCGCGCGCGTATCAGATCATTATCTGCTGACATGTACACGAGGAGGGAGGAAGGAAGGGGAGTGGAGAGTGGAGGATGAGGGGAGGGGGGGGTGGTGTGGGGGTGAACGGGCGCGAGAC
>JADBJO010008015.1:42500-55000 GCA_016801955.1 Conus betulinus
TGAAGAATGGCCCTGGAGTAATTCTCCCTAAAGGCTTATGCGATTAAAGAGCGCTTGTGCTCCGAATGACCGGCAGAAATTAGAAATAACTTCAAAAACATAAAATGATGTATGAACAACAAACGACGGACACAAGTGCAATTTCACTCACCAGCTTTTACTTGTGTACACAAGAGTGAAAAAAAAAAAATTGGTGAAAATTCAGTTGAACCACACTTTGTTCAGTCCTGGCTTCTCCTCACTTCGCCTCGCCATGAAGGGAATGTTCTGATAACTTGAGTTGGTGTCCAGGGGGTTCCTTGGCTCTTAGCTTTTTAGTTGGAGTGGGTGACTGGTCTGTCTTCTCTTTAGGCAGGCTGAATGCTTTTGAGTCTGCTTGGCCACGGGGGTTATGTGGATTCTTGGGCCCGTGCTGAGCCAGTCGCAGAAACACAGGTTTCTAGAGAAATGACAGAACCTGGTTTGAAGTTAAGTAGCAGTGAGTCCGGCTTGACGAGTTGTCACTCTTGCCCCCTGACTTTCAGTATGAGATCCCAGCCGACACATAGAATTGAATGTGTCTGCCTTCATTTTCAGTGTCCACTTTAGTTCTTGGGTTTTGAATCGATTTTGGTAAGCGATATGAGACGGTCAGATCTGCTACACAACTGAAGGGAAACAATTCTTCAGTGTTAAGTCACAAACTCAAATGAAATAATTAGATACTGGATTACACTTTGCCCAAGTGCACATGTTGATTAGAGTCACTTACAACAAATCATTAAGACAACATATTCATAATTCACCTTAACAGGTTTCACCCATTATAGGGTTAAAATTATCAGGTCAGAATATGATATTCAGTAATCATCTTAACAGATAGTACAAGTACTGATTCAAAAGCTGTACGGTTAAAAGATAACATGCAGTAATCATCTTTAACCGATTTTACAAAGTAGTAGCATAAAGCGATTCTGTTGAAACAGAAAACTCATTCATCTTGACAGATTTTTACCAATTACTGGCATAAACTTACAGTGTTAGAACATATGCATAAACACCAGCAATACATAGACTTTAAAACTTAGTTTTAACTTTAAAGTTCTGGATTGATAAGTGAAACTTGGACACAGGATCTCAGAGTAGAGAAATAAACTTACCCCTCTCCGATATACACAAGAGTATTTTTACTGTGATCAGCCTTACAGCGGGGGGGGGGGGGGGGGGGGGGGGGGGGGGGGGGGGGGGGGGGGGGGGGGGGACTTTGGATTGGGGAGACTCGATCTGCTGTTTTTATTGTGTGTTAAACTACACATCATGTCAATCCTGTCACTGATGCCTGTCTGATTGACAGGGCTGTCAGAGGAATAGGATAGCCAATGATATTAGTGTAGTAAAGAGAGAAAAAAGGGGGGTGTGTGTGTGATGGGTCATCTTAAGGGAGGGGAGAGGGGTGTGGGAGGAGACAGTAGCCTACTTCCCAACACCTTAAGTGTTGAAACAATAAAGCTGAACAATAAAGTAATGGGAAAACAAGTGCAGGCTAACAATTCTTCAGTCATTTTAGTAATGACTTGGCAAAGATTTGAACTTTTAGAAAAAAGTTTTATTGTTCAACACCTGAAGTGTGAAATGATGTAAATGGAGATCAGCTACGACCATTTCTCAGATGTTGATGTTCGTCAGCATTTATGCTTGTCAACGAAGCTACGATGTCCTCACCATGGGCTTTGGCAGAAAACACGGGTACATGGCCGGCGTACCTGTTGGAGGAAAAGGAGATAGGGAACCAGTGGTTTCTTTGTAGGGGGGGGGGGGGGGGGGGGGGGGGGGGGGGGGGGCGAGAGAAATCTTTTCACTCACTGCGAGAGATCGCGGCGGTACTAGGCGTACCAGATCAGATCAAAAAAGGAGAAAGGGGGCGGATGTTGACGTCTTGTGCAACAATTACGTCAGAATTCTCTGCCCCATTGTCGTCATCGTCACTCACCCATCACAGCGTCCTCTTGCATCAAAGGTCAGCCACACAGACAGAGGGGAGAGAGTGAGAGGAGGATGGGACAGAGGGGGGTGGAGGTAAACATGAAGAATGACGTAAACTGATAACTCAAGTCGCTGTGTGTGTGTGTGTGTGTGTGTGGGGGGGGGGGGGGACAGAGAGAGAGAGAGAGAGAGAGAGAGAGAGAGAGAGAGAGAGAGAAGAGAAATGGGGTGGTGGGAGGAAGAGAGAGAGAGAGAGAGAGAGAGAGTGGGGTGGTGTGTGAGCTGTCAACCGTCACTTCTCCCATCTCCACCACACCAGCTCCACCTGAAGCCGCCACGATAATGCGGGTGCCGTACACAACGATGTGTTCAACTTCGCTATCATACAGCTGCAGTACAAAACGACCAGTACTCTGTTTTTTGTGTGTTGCCCAAAGAGACCAGGATTGCGGGGGTCGCACACCACAAACAGCAAAATGCGCCAAAAAACGCAATTATAATCCATGGATACGACTTGAGGCGTAAGTAACCCGTAGGATAAAACAAAAATATGTGTTAGGTCTCACAGAATGTTTCCCAATCAATCATTTCACTTTTTTTTTTTTTTTTTTGATGATCCCTACCAGTGTCGTCACTTATCGTCTCAGACCCGATCCATAGATATACTTGACGTCAGATTCAGACTTTACATCTCACCGCGACCCCACCTTTGCGAAGCTCCCTCAACCAGTCCTATTTCGTGTCGTCCCGTAAACTCCTTAGAGCCACCTAACGAATCACCATATCTTTTATCTTACCTTTTCTTATCTTTGGGGTTTCTCATCGGTGGGGTTGTGGTGGTTGTGAACTTTCATACAGAAAATGAATTCTGAGAGCCATCCTTGTTGTGCCCCTCCACGGTCATGGCGCCGATGACCTTGGCGTATTTTAATATCTGGAATGTGAGTGGCAGGATGTCGGGAGGGTACTATCTTCGGTATGACTGACGTCAGGGTCATTTGTGGGATGATGACGGGAGGCAAGCAGCAAGTCGTCGAGAGGCGCGCGTCGTGCAGGGGCCATAAATCAAAAGGCATGTTGCGCATAGCATTATCGTCCTTGCCGTCATTTTTCAAATCTTGGGAGGAGGAGGGGGGGGGGGGGGGGGGGGGGGAATGGGGCGTGGATGCCAGTATAAATAGCCCCTCCCACCCCCCACCCCCCCACCACACCTCCCCCCACGTTCTTCGACGACTGGTTCTAACCCACCCGAGAGGAAGACGAAAGGAACATCAGCAACTACAACGAAGGAAGACGAACATTAACGACCACCACCATCGAACAACAACACCGACCAACTCCACCATGAACCTGTACATAAGCCAAGGCATCCAAGACTACAGCGAAAAGAACAACTTGTCCCTAAAAACTTGTGCTGTGAGGACGTGCAAACTCAACCATTCAGGGCCGCACGTACTAGAAGCGCTGTGTGCGGGAAACTTCATCTTTTCTGTTACTCTCTTTGACTCTTGCCTGTTTTTGTACTCCCAGTTCTTATAGAACAGGGAGTACTTTACGATGGGAACGACGAAGAAATGCTGTCTGTGTGTCTGTCTGGCTTTGGTCAAAAATGGGCCGATCTTTCTGAAAATTTGTAGGTATGTTCATTATGAGTCACGGACGATGCCCGATGTTTTATTTTACCAGAATAGTCGTTACTAACGGCTATAACGGCCCCAAACGTTTTTTTTCTTTTATAGAATATCTAGAAAGTGATAAACGCAAACAAAAATGACGTCAAAGCTTCTTTGCGTCAAAAGCCAAAGTGACAAAATACATAATGACGCATGTTTGATTGTGACGTCGTATTCAAGATAAACTGGGAGTACGTTTATATGCTTTACATTGTGTTGTTGTTGTTGTCTTCACTGTCGTCTACAGTTGTCCTGCCTTTATGGGTCGTTCTCTCCAGTATGAATTGTTCTGGAATTTCTTTAAACACTGTTTAGCGCGGTAGCAATTTTGATGACATGCCTGATTTGTAGTTGTAATATGACGACTAATCGGTGGAAATTGTAGGTATTGTACAGAGTGCTTCGTTAGCTGCCCATTGCATGGCGCGGCGCGCCGGCATCTGTTTGAATATATGGCCTTTTTTTTTTTTTTTTTTTTTTTAAGGAATAAAAGTTACGTCAAGTGGTTTTTCGTTATTGTTATTTTATTTTTGTTAACCTTTATTGTTATCTTAGACAGAAATCACGTGGAATGACTGGCGCTGTCAGCTCGATCTGGACTTGTCCGCCTGAAGGATGTAAAAGATCAGCTGTTGATGTCGTTTAGTGTGTGTACATATTGTCTTTTTTTTTCTTCTTTCGACGTTACCGTTACCTTTTCATGTGACCCTCAACCCTCACCTCCCCCCACATCTGTTTTTCTTTTTCTTTCATTGGGATGATCTTTTGTCCGTAATTGTTGCAGCCCTGACAATGCCCTTTGCGGGCGGCTGGGCAGCAATAACAACAATGGTGACAATGGTAACAACAACAACAACAACGACGACGACGACGACGACGAGGATGATGATGATGAGATGATGATGATGATGATGATGATGACAACACACACGCACGCACGCGCGCGCGCGCATACACACACACACACGCGCGCGCGCGTGCGCGCACACCACTGCTCATCATTAAAACCTAATGAATAATTTTAGCAGTTTCCTTTGTGGTTCTTGACGATACTGATGATGGAGGGGAGAGAAACGGTGGGGGGGGGGGGGGGGGGGGGGGGGGGGGGGGGGATCTGGAGGGAGAGAGATCTGGGAGTCAGGGCGGGAGAGAGGCCGGACTGAGAAGGTGTGGGAGAGGAGGAGGGGGGGGGGAGAGAGAGAGAGAGAGAGAGAGAGGGGGAGGGGGGGGGGGGGGGCGGACGGAGAGAGAGAGAGAGAGAGAGAGAGAGAGAGAGAGAGAGAGAGAGAGAGAGAGACACAGTCAGACAGACAGACAGACAGACAGACGCACGCACCCACGCACGCAGAAACACAAACACAAACACCACACACACACACACACACACACACACACACACACACACACACACACACACACAGAGAGAGAGAGAGAGAGAGAGAGAGAGAGAGAGAGAGAGAGAGAGAGAGAGAGAGTGTCTTTCTGTCTTGCCAGAGACAACTCATGGTTAGAGAGGTTCTCGCCCCTGTTCCTCTCCTCTGAGCTCATTTCCGTGTTTTGTTGATGTCAAAGGCGTTGGGCTGAAAATAAGACTTTTTTTGGTTTGCATCAATGGTCGAAGTGTACGGACGCATTAATGTGATTAATTAAAGTTAACGAATACTTGCTGAAACTGAAGAGAGTAAGATGAGAGCAGAAAATTACATAAATTACAGAGTAGCTTTGTACAGCACACAAAAAAAGTACTGACAAAGATATTCTATCATATCTTGTCGCTTTTCGTGTGTGATGTATGTCCTTGTTTGTGTCCACGTATTAAGTTGTTTTGGTTATATTTTCTCCCCCCCCCCTCCCCATTATGACGCCTATGTTGTTTGTGTGTTTTGTATTGTATTTATGTTATTGCATCGGTGTTGATGAAAAATAAAAAAAAATAAATGATTTTTTTTTTAGAATGAAAAGAATTGAATTTGTAAAACAAAGTGGTGAAAATTATCATGTTGTCAGCTGTTTCTTTTTATTTTTTTTAATTTTTATTTATCATATTCATTTGATGCTTCCATGTATACGACATGATGTATACTCCTATTGATAACATGAGTGCGTACGTGAGTGTGCGTGTGCGTGTGCATGTGCATGTGCTGTGTGCAGATCGTGTGTGTGTGTGTGCGCGTGTGCGCGCGCGCGCGCGTATCTGTATCTGCGTGTATATGTGCGTTTGCATGTGAGTGCACATGCGCATGTTTAAGAAAAGTCATACTGAACTCACATTGAATTACCTCCACGTTTGCGTGATTGTTTTGTTGACAGCTGTGAACGATCACCCTGTCAATTGTTCCCTCCGTTCCTGACCAACACACCGTATCAACGAAACAGGTGACGCTTCACTAAAACTCGCTTCTTCCAGTCAACTCATTTATCACTCAACCAACCACCACCACCACCACCTCCACCACCACGGCCAACAGCAACAACAACCACAGCAAAAGCAACAGCCGCAACAACAACTACAACAACAACAAAAAGAAGAAGAAGAACAACAGCAACGACAACATCTTCGCCAACGTGGAGGATTCGCTGCTCAAGGATTTGCTCCGGGTCTGTGTCATGTGATCAGTGGAGAGGTCATGCGCAGTGTGGCGCTTCCGCCGGGGCGCGCGAACTATGTGAAGCGGACCGGAGCAGCGGGCAGCAGCGGCAACCATGCATGACCAGCAGTCCACCCCGCCCTTCCGGAACGGCACCAGTCCCTCCCTGGGAAACGGTAAGTCCAGTCAGTTCTTGTGGTGGCTCCGCCCTGCGGGTGGAGAGGGAGTGGGGGGTGTGTGTGTGTGTGTGGGGGGGGGGGGGGGGGGGGAGTTGGATGGGGGTGGATTGGGGTAGGAGGGTTGGAGGATGAAAGACAGGTCCCGGGATTCATGCTGAAGCCGTGGATGATCTGAAAGCGTGATCAGTGTCGCATGAGCAGATAGTTTCATGTGTATGTGAGCTCCAGCAACTAACCCTGAAACATTTATACAGTAGAAACAGCAGCAGCAGCAGCACAGCTAGAAGAAGTACAACAACAACAACAACAACACAACAACAACCAAATCCAACAACATTAACCCCAGACCTTCGTAGACACTCACAACTAACAAAGCCATACACGCTAAGACGTAACCAAAGGGGAAAAAAAGGGGGCAAAAAAAAAAGAGATAAAAGACAGCAAGGCATCTAACAGCGGGAAGAGCAAGAGAGAAGCGACTGTGAACGAGTGAGGAAAGAAAAAAAAAAAAAAAAAAAAAAAAAAGGAAAGGAGGAGGGGGAGGGGATGGTGGGTAGTGACACTGTGCGTATTCACTACCTGCTTACACGAACGGGAAGCCAGTCAATACAGATAGCATCCCCGTCTGCTGGAAGTTCTGCGACAGTAACTTCCTGTTGTGATTTACTATCGTTATTATTTTCTTGTTGTAAGAATGACTCTCTTAGACTCTGTATGTTTTACTGTTTGTCTGTCTTTGCTGTCGTTCTACGGGTTTTCTGCCTGTGGTGGACCGTTCTCCTGGCCTCGTTCTGGAAACTCCGCTGCACCTTTTTTTTTTTTTTCTTGCTTTTAACTGGTTACAGTTTATTCTTTTTCTTTTATGTCTTTGGTTAGAATCTAGCGGCTATGCAGGGAACACTGTACGCACTCTCCGGCATGGGCAGCAGCTAGCTGTCTGTTTTGCAGTAACTGTTTGCCCATATATGGCCTTTTTTAAAAATTTCTTTTTCTTTGATGACATTTAAACGGTGTTTTTTTTTTCTCTCCCCATGATTGAAAAGAATCTTTTCATTTGAGAGGGAGAAACTTAGCGGCAGAACTGGCGCTCTGTACGAGCTTGTGTGCTTAGTTAAGGATGTGAACTAATTAGCGACCATGTCACTGATTGTATGTAAATGGTGTCTTTGTTTTTTGTGATTTTTTTTTTTTGGCGATGTGACCCTTTTTCACCCTTTTTCATGATGGGGCATGCTTTTTCCCCCCTTACGTGTTGACAACCCAGTACAGGCTCTGGGCTATTAAAACAACAACAACAACAACAACAACATCATCATCATCATCATCATCATCATCATCATCATCATCATCATCATCATCATCATCATCATCATCATCATCAACAGCAACAACAACATCATCATATCATCATCATCATCATCATCATCATCATCATCATCATCGTCATCATCATCAACAACAACAAACAACAACAACAACAACAACAACAATAACACACAACAACAACAGCTATATACATACACTTTAGTTCATGCGAGGTTGTCAGGCTGTATGAGTGCTATCGGCTCAGTGTGAATCTCAGTCCAGGTGGTTTGGTGTGGTGTGGTGTCGTAATGTGGCGTGATGTATGTTGTTCTGTCGTTGTGTGATGGATGGTGGTGGTGGTGTGGTGGTGATGGTGATGGACGATGATGATGATGATGATAATGATGATGATGATGCGATGGTTATTGTGGTGTTGCGGTGGAGTGGTGTGGTGGTGGCGGCGGCGGTGGTGGTGGCGGCGATGGTAGTAGGTAGTGGTGGTGATGGCGATGTGGTAGAGGTGGTGATGTGGTATGGTGGTGTTGTACGTTGCGAGCTGTGTTGAAGCCTATGGGAGGATACTAGCTTGGGGAAGCCCGTAACGGTTATTTTCCCAAGGAAAAGAGCGATTACCTTGCAGGGAAAAGAGGGATGGTAGGGAAATCAGCCGCCGTCACCGTTTCTTGAGGGAAAGAGTGATTGCCTTTTATGGAAACAGTGATAGCAAAGAAATCAGTTGCTGGCACTGTGTCCTGAGGAAGACGGTGATAATCTTTCAGGAAAACAGTGACAATAAGGAAACCAGCTACTTTCGCTGATTCCTGAGGAAAACACTGATTACGTTTCAGGAAAATAGTGATCATTACAAAAAAAAAAAAAAAAAAAAAAAAAAAAAAAAAAAAAAAAAGCTGCTATCATTGGTTCCTGAGGAAAACGGTGATTACCATTCAGGAAACATGACAAGGTTATCAGCTGTTATCATTGTTTCCTGAAAAAAAACATCAAAACAAAACAGGAATTACCTTTCAAGAAAAAATTAGAAGGGTGTCAGCTGCTTTCATTGTTTCTTAAGGAAAACAGTGATTACCTTCCAGAAAAAACAATGGTAACAAAGAAATCAGTTGTTATCATTGTTTCGTGAGAAAAACAAAACAAAACAAAACAGTAATTCCCTTTCAGGAAAAAATGATAAGGGTGCCAGGTGCTTTCATTGTTTCCTGATGAAAACTGTGATTACCTTCCAGGGAAACAGTGATGACAAAGAAATCGGCTGTTGTCATTGTTTCCTGAGAAAAAACAGTAATTCCCTTTCAGGAAAAAAAATGATAAGGGTTGCCAGGTGCTTTCATTGTTTCCTGAGGGAAAACTGTGATTACCTTTCAGGAAAAGTGACAAGGAAATCAGCTGTTATCATTGTTTCCTAAGAAAAAGAGTGATTACCTTCCAGGAAAAAACGGCGATAACAATAAAAAAAAAAAAGAAAAAAATCGGCTGTTATCATTGTTTCATGAGGAAAAGAGTGATCACCTTCCAGGAAAACAGTGAAATCAAGGAAAACAGCTGCTATCATTGTTTCCTGAGGAAAACGGTGATTACCCTTCAGGAAACATGACAAGGTTATCAGCTGTTATCATTGTTTCCTGAGAAAAAAAAAAAACCCTCAGGAATTACCTTTCAAGAAAAAATGATAAGGGTGTCAGCTGGTTTCATTATTTCCTGAGGAAAACAGTGATTACCTTCAAGAAAAACAGTCATAACAAAAGAAATCAGTTGTTGGTACTGTTTCCTGAGAAAAACAGTAATTACCTTTCAGGAAAAAAAAATGTTAGGGATGTCATCTGCTATCATTGTGTCCTGAGGAAAACTGTGATCACCTTTCAGGAAAAGTGACAAGGAAATCAGCTGTTATCGTTGTTTCCTTAGGAAAAACAGTAATTACCTTCCAGGAAAACAGTTATAACAAAGAAATCAGCTGTTGTCACTGACCTTAAAGGAAAACAAGGATTAATTATGTTTCATGAGAACAGTGATATTAAGGAAGTCAACGGCTGACGCTCTTTCCAAAGGAAAACACTATGATCCTTCAACAACTCAGAGCTCGTAGGGAAAGCAGTTGTTGTATTGCTGTTTTCCTGGAGGTAAAAATATAAGTTTATCCATGAGGAAAACAGTAATGGTGGGAAAGTCAGCTGTTACCGCTGTTTTCCCAAGGAAAACGGTCATTATCCATCACGAAAACACCGATGACAGGGAAGTCAAGTGCTGCCGCTGTTGACTCCAGAAAATCAGTTCTCCTTCACAAGGAAAACAGTTATCCGCGAGGAAATCGGTGGGTGATGGGGGAATTATATGTTACAACAGGTTTCCCAAGGGAAATAGTTATTTCACAAGGAAAGCAGTTATCCACGAGGAAATCGGTGATAATTGGGGAATTATATGCTATAACTGTTTTCCCAAGGAAAAATAGTTATCCATGAGGAAAAGCGTGATAACAGGAAATCAGTTGTTATCGTAGCGTTCCCGAGAAACTCATTTATCCATGATGATGGGGGAAAATAAGTTTTTTTTTAGCTGTTTTCACGAAGAAAACAGTTAAAATCCACGAAATTAATGTTTGATGTTAGGGAAATAGGTTATTATCGCTGTTCATTATCCGTCAAGAAACAGCGAGAGAATAGGGAAGGCAGATTTTTCTGTCCCTTGCCCCCTTTTCTTTTCCTTGGCCGAAGAAACACTTTCACTACCATAAGGAAAGGGCGATAACAGGGAAATCAGTTGTTATTGCCGTTTCCCCCTCGCAGACCTCTGTCCGTGGAGAATGCAGTGATGATAGAGAAGTTGTTTGTTATCGCTGCTTGGCCGAGGAGAGCATTCAAATCCGTGAGGTTAACAGCGATGATAGTGAAGTCAGTTGTTATTTGTTTTCTCTCGAGGAAACAGTGACGATAGTGAAATCAGTCGTTTACCTGCTTTTGTTTTGTTTTGTTTGTTTTTGGAAGAAAACAGACATTTCCTTGATGAGAACAATTTCGACAGGGAAATAAATTTTTGTAGCTGTTTCCCGAATAAAGTAGGGATTATCCATCAAGAAACTAGTAATGGGGAAAGCAATTGCTGTTGCTGTTTTACCAGGGGAAACCTTTATTTCCCATGAGAAGAACAATCATAACAGAGATATCAGTTGTTGTCGCCGTTTTCCCGTGGAAAACATATAAAACTGGTGAAAAAAAAAAAGATGATGAGGAAATCAGTTGTTCTTGCCGTTTTTTTTTTCCAAGGAAAACAGGGATGATAGGGAGATCAACTGTTAACGCTGTTTTGCTCGGGAGGAAAAGGGTTATCCATGGGGAAAGCAGTGATGATAATCAGTTCAGCTGTTTGGGCTGTTTCGCGGAGGAACACAGCGATCATCCACCAGAAAAACAGTCATAAGAGGGACATCGGCTGTTGTCGCTGTTTTGCCCCATGAAAAACACTTGTCAGCTACCAGGAAAGCAACTGCTAACATGGCAGTCAGTAGTTATCGCTATTTTGCCGAGGGAAAACAGGTATTTTCCGCGAGGAAAACAGTAACAATGGGAAAAACATGGTAGTCAGTAGTTATTGCTGTTTTGCCGAGGAAAACAGATATTTTCCACGAGGAAAACAGTAACAATGGAAAAACATGGTAGTCAGTAGTTATTGCTGTTTTGCCGAGGAAAACAGATATTTTCCTCGATGAAAACAGTAACAATGGGAAAAACATGGCAGTCAGTAGTTACTCGCTGTTTTGCCGAGGAAAACAGGTATTTTCCACGAGGAAAACAGTAACAATGGAGAAATCGTTTATTTTTTTTATTGTTTTTTTTTTTTTTTTCCTTAATCGTTAAAAACAATTATCCTCCTTCAAAGAAAACCACTGATGATAAAATGACTTCCGGGGGGGAAGAAGCAACAGTTTTTTTTTTTTTTTTTTTTTTTTTTTTTTGAATCTGAATCTGCGTTTTCCCCTCACAGGATTCCTTGGAAAAAAACGGGGAAACGCTTACGATGGGCTGAGGAAAACTAGTCTGCTTCCGTAGCAGCGGTGGGGTGATTGACGGTGATGGTGTGGTGGTGGTGGTGGTGGTGGTGAGGTAGTGGTGGAGATGCTTATGTGGTATTGTGGTACTGTCGTGTGCGGTATGGAGGTGGTGATGGTAGCGATGGTGGTGGTGACGGCGGCAGAAGTGTGGTGGGAATGGTGGTTGGGCGGTGGTAGTAGTAGTACTGATGGCGAACCGTGTTGTGCTGTAGCGGCGATTTTTTGTTTTTTGTTTTTGTTTTTTGTTCTTGGTTGGTGGTGAGAATGGGGATTCGGTGCGTACACGAGAAACGGGTACCAACCGGGTATTGGTTTGTTTTTCCTCCTGCTGGGGAAACAACAACAACACAACAATAACAACAACAGGCGAACAACACAACAACAACAACAACGACGACGACGACAACAACAACAACAACAACAACAACGACAACAACAACAACAACAACAACACACAGCATCAACAGGGCAACTGCTACTACTGTGAAAGAGATAGTGAGAAAGGACTACGCTTGGAGTTCTGACGAAGATTCCTAACAAACAATGACAAGAAGAAGGAGATAGTGTGTAAGTGTGTGTGTGTGTGTGTGTGTGTGTGTGTTGTGTGTGGAGACGTGTGTGTAGGTGTGTGTGGTGGAGAGGGTGGGAGAGGGTGTAACGTGTGGTGTGTGTGTGTGTGTGTGTGTGGTGTGTGTGTTGTGTGAGAGAGAGAGAGAGAGAGAGAGAGGAG
>JADBJO010008015.1:82376-84876 GCA_016801955.1 Conus betulinus
GATGGAGTTGGGAACGAAACTGTTTTAGTTCTATTTGTTTTTGAATTTTGGAATTTTGAATCCTCGGCCAGAGGGGAGAACATTGTAGTCAATTTTTTTTTTTTTTTTAAAAGAACATGGGAACTGTAGGTAGCAAAGTTCACATCTTTTTGTGTGACACGACTTTCATACAATTTATCTCGCTGTTCTCGTTTATTGCCAGTGATTTTTTCCACATGTATTCACCACTCTCTTTAAAATGTTTTTTTTTTCACGCAAA
Source organism: Conus betulinus (assembly GCA_016801955.1). Classification (NCBI taxonomy): domain Eukaryota; kingdom Metazoa; phylum Mollusca; class Gastropoda; order Neogastropoda; family Conidae; genus Conus; species Conus betulinus. The sequence continues at coordinate 82,636 of JADBJO010008015.1, forward strand.
GACTTCCAACCCAGCACACAAAAAAAAAACCAAATGACGACACTCATTCTACAGAACAACGATGAAACATATATTCAAGATGTCCTTTTTAACAGCAAGAGACCGAAGTTTCTGGAGACAATATATTCTAGATTGGCAATTTTTTTTTTTGGTAGATAAATTGAGTATTTGCATTGAAATCCAGCTTATCATCTAAAATAGTACCCAGATACTTTATTCTCTCACACGTTCCACCTTGGTGAGAGGGGTGGGAGGTAGGCAGGTTCTTCCGCTGCCCATCCAGAAAGTTCGGGATTGTCCATGGCTGTTGGCATGCTCACGTGAGAGAAATGTACTTTTTAGTCCTCAGAGTATCGATTTTATTTATTTATTTCCTCTCTCAAAATTGTGTATAATCAGGGAAATTGGGGGGGGGGGGGGGTGTGGGGGGGTACAGTGGGGGAACACTCTCCTGTCTCCCATTTTTCCGGGTATATGGGGGGGGGGGGGGGGGGGGGGCGGGGGGGGGGCTCTCCTCCAACACTTTTGTAAAAGAAGGATGGAGGGGGGGGTAGGGGGAATGGGAGAAGGTGGCACGGTTGTACATTCTACCGGCAAAATTTCTATACTTAGCCGATATCTCACAAACTATTGTCTCGATGAGATTTTTTTTTTTTTTAGCCGTCATCTGGGGGACGATGAGATTTTTTTGGTCATCTTGGGGAGGAAGGAAAGGCAGGGGGGGGGGGGGGGGGGGGGGGGGTCCCAAACCGCCGGGGGGGGGGGGGGGAATAGGAGTGAGTCCAGGCGTGAGTTCAGAATTTTCCCCCCCAGGGAAGGGGGGGGGGGGGGGGGGGGGGGTGGTATGTATCCAAACAGCTTCCAGGAATCCTTCACGTGTCGAATATGCCTTTTTGCCAGTCAGCTGTGTGGGGAAAGGGGCGGTAGAGTGAGGATGGGGGTCCCAGGCAAGTTCACCCCCCCTCCCCGCCTCATCCCCTTCCCCCCACCCCCGCTTCTGGTCCACGATTGGCGGGGGGGGGCGGGGGGGGGGGGGGGGGGGGGGGGGGGGACTCTAAAACGAAGGTTAGCAGGAATTGATTCCACTTTTGTCGGGCACAGTGGGTAGATCTCCGAGTGTGTTTTTTTTTTTTTTTCCAAGCCAGCGAGTTCGAATCCCGGTGACCTTCACCAGAATCTCACTGGCCGTTTTTCCCACTGCTCCCCATCGTGATGCGTTGTCGTGTTGTCGTTCTGGTGGACTGGACTAGGAGCAGTTTAAGGAGAGAAGACCCTTAGTTAACCTGCCGCTCTCTCCTCTGGCGTAGTGTGACCTCAAGTTTTTGCTCTATCACTTGCGGGTGGTGGTGGTCTGGCTGCACGGAGGTCAGACCTGAACCTTATCTCGCTTCAGATACGCCGTCACCCAACACAAGGTACGCCCCCCCCCACCCCCAACCTCCTCCACCGTTCCCTAGCCCGCTCTCATCCTTTTCTTTCCGGCTGCTCCCTTCCCCCCTCCCCCCCCACCCCCCCCTCCCCTGCATTCTTCCCTGATAGAGACGTTCGCTTTCTTACTCGGCAGTCGTACGAAAGCTGATGAAAAGGTTTTTTTGTTTTGTTTTTTTTGTTTTTTTTTATTTTCGCTTTAACCCTAAAGTGAGTCTGGCCTCGCTGTCTAGATCTGGTCTGGACCCCCTCCCCCCCCCTCTCCCCCCCCCCCCCTCTCCCGGGGTGGTGGGTGGGTGGGGTGGGGGTGGGGATCTTTTGAACAGCAGTACGAACAACTATGGGAGACGTGGACATCCCAAAAGGTTATTCCGATAAGAAGCCCTGCCCCCACCCCCCCCCACCCCCCCCTTCTTACCCCCCTCACAAGCCCACCCTTACCCCCACCCCCTTCCCCATCCTTCATGTACACGTGGAACATTTTCAAAGGGGATAATAATACACCGCGTGCAGGTCATCATTTGAATGACAACCTGCTTTCTCTCCCCCTCCCCCCCCCCCCCCCCCACTCCCACTCCGCCCTTTCCGCCCCCCCCCCGCCCCCCCCCCCCCCCCCCCCGCTCGGACTTGAACCTGACCCGTTAGGATACAGTACGTCTCATGATCCGTTTCCTTTTTAGTGACGTGGAACAGAGAGCTGTTTTAGAAGGTTGGGTTTCGAACCCGTAGTCTTCCAACATACAAAAAGTATTTTAGCTGCCCCTCTTAATGACGAGGGTTCTGGTGGAGTCGGTGTAGTCTTACGTAGCCCCT
>JADBJO010008015.1:89876-97376 GCA_016801955.1 Conus betulinus
GAATAAAGTCAGACAAATACAAAGACGAACAATCTAATAGTGGGGGAAAAACAAGCGCAGGCCAACACTAAATTGTCTTCATAGTAATGACTTGGCAAAACTTTGAACTTATGGGGGGGGGGGGGGGGGGGGGGGGGGGGGAGGGCAGGAGGTTGAAGATGTAAAAACTGGGAAAATGAAATAAGAAAATATGAAAACTCTTCAAAACCTGCATCAATTTAGCTGTTGGCCTGCGCTTGTTTTTTCCCCCACTATTAGATTGTTCGTCTTTGTATTTGTCTGACTTTATTCAAGTTTAAAAGGCTGTGCCAGTCTTGAATAAAAGTTACTACTCTGTGTTAGGTTTCCTTATGGGAGCAAAGACTACTTTGTTTCTGTCTGTCTTTGTGTTTGTCTTCTGATCTCCCTTGCATCCTTGGGTGGATCCTCAAGCGTAGGCTCAAAGATTGCCCCCTACATTTTATACTATCTGCATAATATCTGTAGTTTTTCAGCAACTTTTTTCCTCCCCACCCTTTCATTTGGTTTCCTTTACTACTCTTCGCTGGCTGCTTTGGGGGTGCTATTGGATTCTTTTTTTGCACCCTTGGTGGTGAGAACACCACGGTATTGTGGACTGTGGTGTGTCTCTATTTGACGCCAGGAGCGCAGATACAGCCAGCCGTGTCTCCCTGATGAGTTTCCGACCCAGCGGACGAAAGGCCTCGGAGCAGGCAATACAAATATATCTGCCTTTAAAAGGGATTCATATTTTCTTAATTTCATTTTCCCAGTTTTTCGCGCGCGCCCACACACACACCAACACACACAACACACACACACACACACACACATTTTTTTGACCTGATGGACCACTCTGTATCTGGCAGTGTTGTGGTCCAAGCTGTCCACTCTCCCATTGTCTCGTCGTAGTGGGTAATTAGGAAAGGCTGGGTAATCATATTGTCTTGTCGTAGTGGGTAACTAGGGAAGGCTGGGTAATCATTGTCTTGTCGTAGTGGGTAATTAGGAAAGCTGGGTAATCATTGTCTTGTCGTAGTGGGTAACTAGGAAAGGCTGGGTAATCATTGTCTTGTCGTAGTGGGTAATTAGGAAAGGCTGGGTAATCATTGTCTTGTCGTAGTGGGTAACTAGGGAAAGGCTGGGTAATCATTGTCTTGTCGTAGTGGGTAATTAGGAAAGGCTGGGTAATCATTGTCTTGTCGTAGTGGGTAAATAGGGAAGGCTGGGTAATCATTGTCTTGTAGTAGTGGGTAATTAGGAAAGGCTGGGTAATCATTGTCTTGTCGTAGTGGGTAACTAGGAAAGGCTGGGTAATCATTGTCTTGTCGTAGTGGGTAACTAGGAAAGGCTGGGTAATCATGTCTTGTCGTAGTGGGTAATTAGGAAAGGCTGGGGAATGCTGACGCGTTCTCTAGCTGTTCTTGAGCACCTTTGGGCCGTCTGGATCGGGTTCACACCCACTTCGTTGGAGACCACGTTCACCACGCTGTTGTCATTCCAGCGGACCGCATGGAGACCATTGCTTGTGCCTGTGTAATGACCACACGTGCCTCTTGATGTCCTTTGGCCTATCCTTTAGTGAAGTCAGAGAGCAGTCTTTCACCCGACTTGATCGAACGGTTCCGGTATAGGCAATTCTTTCGGCAGAGAGAGAGATGGTCCATATGCTTCAGGGAAGTCTTCTTTGCGTACGCCTTGGTCTGTACGGTCAGTCCCGGCCCTTGAGATGAATAGTGCCGTGTTCTCCAGCTCTTGCAGACGGCCGTAAGAGCTTTGTCATTACAGCTGTCTCTGTTGGCCACACCTCTCTCCTCTCCTTGTCTGGCTTCAGAGATGTGAGCAGATGGTCAAACATTGAGTGAAACGCATCCTGTCCCTGTATCTCTGACACCAGGTCAATGGCAACAGCTCCTCCCATTCCAACGCCAGGACAGTCTGCAACAGGCTGCCTTCCCTTTACTCCTTGGTAGGGTTCAAGCCATTCCAACGCCAGGACAGTCTGCAACAGGCTGCCTTCCCTTTACCTCCTTGGTAGGGTTCAATTTGCACAAAGCACCCCTAGTGGAGTGGTGAGGTCCTACACTTTGTATAAGAACCTGCTGGGTTTTCCACGGATGAACTGTGTGGCTCCATGGCGGCCCTAGTAAGGGATCGTGCTTTCATTGATGTTCAGACTGGATCTGTTTCCGGAAGTAATTGAGGCATCGTTCATTGATCATTATCAGCAGCGATCGTACTTTTTGACATCTTGTTATCAGCGTCGAGAGCTGTGTTTTATCACTCACGTGAGACTGTCTCAAGATCCCCTCAAATCTATCTCGGGTCATAGCAGAGGCAACTACCGTTTTCATGATCATGTCAGGTCGTTGGACCAGTTCATTATTCCACAAGGAACTGGGCATAGCCTGAGAGCAGCAGCATGGCCTGAAAGCTTATGATCTCCTCATGGCACACTGTGGATGTTTGATTTCTATCAAGCCAACATAGGCCTCTTTGTTCGGTCTGTTATCAGGTCAACAAGCTCCTCGTCCAACAATGCTGAGCTCAAGTAGTCCAACGGGGTCTTGAGGCAACTTAGCTGTGTCCAGTGGGGGCGATGATCAGGTGAACTTGTTCTTCTGCCTGCTGGATAGGTCTGTTCTTTTCCAGCACTTGGGAGAGGAGGAGGAGGAGGAGGAGGAGGTCGTGATGCTGGTGTTGCTGGTGTCCTGCACATTCTGGGTCGCTTTGTTGTCCTGCTGTAAACTGTTTGTTTGCCTGATCTGTGCTGGCGATCGGAAGGTCCTTCATCATCTGGAGGAGTTCTCTTTTTGTGATCCACCATGCCTTTGAGAAGCTGAGTCTTCTTTACAAGGGTCCTGAAAACAGCTATTGTGTTTGTCCTCTTGTTCAGACCCATATGTTTTTGAGAAGCTGAGTCTTCTTTACAAGGGTCCTGAAAACAGCTATGGTGGTCGTCTTCTTCATTTTGAGACTGCTGGCTGACTCCAAATAGTGGCTCTGCCGTCTAAATAGACGACCGTTTCTGTGGCACCGGCGGGAAGTTGTCGTCCGTTCAGATTGTGAATCTGGCCATCTTCAGTGTGATCTTCTCTGCTGTCTTAATCTGTCAATGGTCCACTGGTGGCGGATCAATGAAGAAGTTAGCTTTTTAGAACGGAGACATCGTCTTCCTGCTTGTCAAGCACTTTATTGACATTGAAATATCTAAAAGATCACACACACACACACACACACACACACCACATATACACCCACACACACACACATACATGCGCGCGCGCGCACACACACACGCGCGCGCGCGCGCGCGCGCGCACACACACACACACACACACACACACACACACACACACACACACACACACACCACACACACACAAACACACGCACGTACATGTACACGCACACAGACACACATGCACGCACATACTCACACTCAGCACACATGCACGCATATACATAGACAAACACACACACACACCACGTACGCACGAACGCTCAAGCGCACACACACACATATAAACGCGGCGTAGGTACACACACAGATAGATACAATACGTAATAAGAATGAATAAATTTCATGAAAAAGAGCTTGTGAATCTATACCGAGCAGTGTCTTTTTTTTTTTTTTCTTTTTGCGCAGACAGACTTCATTTAAATATCCTTAGCCTTGGAATCCCCCCCCCAGCCGCCCCCCCCCCCCTCTCAACCCCTCCCTTCACCCCTCTCCCTCCTCCAACACAGCACTTGGCTGGCTTACGTCATCAGCTCTTCATAACTTCCCACAAGTTGTACTCTAAACGCAAGATTCATTTTTCACACAAGCATCCAGTCGATAGATTCACAACACACACATTAGCGGGAAGTCACGAGAAATCAGATGAGTCGTAAAACGAGAACCCTGTGCCCTGTTTTGACCGCTGTCCGCCCACAGACGGCACTTTCAGGTCGCTTGCAGCAGGAAAGCTATGAGTCACGGCACCAGAACTTCAGACCATATTTCAGATTATGTTTCGACCACCGTTCCTGCTTCAGTATGTGTGTGTGTGTGTGTGTGTGTGTTGTGTGCGTGTGTGTGTGGTGTGTGTGTGTGTGGTGTGTGTGTGTGTGTGTGGGTGTACAACACGGCGCAATTGTTCTTGTTGTAATGGCTCGCCTTTTTTTTTTTTGCCTGGCCACAGCTCTGTTTTGAGAACCAGCACCGACCAGCCACGTGCTCACGGCAACGGGGCCATCTTGAAACAGAAAGCCAAGCAGGAATAGAACTTTTGGTGGGGGGGGTTGAATAAGATGAGGATAGTCTCCCTTTTAACACAGACGTTTTAAAAAGATGAGGATAGTCTCCCTTTTAAACACAAACGCATACTTATGTAATCTCTACATACTCGCTTATCAGCAGACTCGGTATGTGAAAAGGATAGTGTTTCCATACGAGGACGCCAGGCAAAAAGAGAACTAAATACGGGTTTTGGAACCCCGTTGACCGATCCATACAAATCCAAAACTATTGAGGAGAGAATAAAAAAAAGGCAAGCAAATCGGAGGCAACCCAGCAAAATGGCGAAAACCTGACGCCCAAGGACGATCACGATCTTTCCTCGCTGTTCCCAGCCCAGCATCGTGTCTGGTTCGCTTTGGTATGGCTCTCTTTCTCATATCAGCGTCACAACACACACACCGCGTTAAGGCCGGATTCAAGTTCATGTAAATGGGATGGCGACGAGAAAACAAAGTCAGAGAGAGAGAAGAGAGAGAAGAGAGGAGAGAGGAGAGAGAGAGAGAGAGAGACATAAATAGGAATGATAGCGAAAACGACAGAGAGACGTGTGAAGAGAGAGATGAGAGAGAGAGAGAGAGAGAGAGAGAGAGAGCACAGACAGACAGACGACAGACAGACAGACATAGACAGAGAGAGACAGAGACAGGAGAGACAGACATAGGAGAGCGACGACAGAGAGACGTGTTAGAAACGAGCGAGAGCAAGAGCGTCATAGAGAGCGAGAGCGAGATACAGGGAAGATCTGCAGAGAGAGAGAGAGAGAGAGAGAGAGAGAGAGAGAGAGAGAGAGAGACGAGAGAGAGAGAGAGAGAGACAGACAGACAGACAGACAGACATTTTGGCAGTCAGACAGAAAAAGTGACAGGCGAGGCAGGCAGGCCAGATTGACAGACTGACAGACAAGCAAACAGACAGACAAAGTGGCAAACAGAAAAGCAGCCAGACAGACAGGCAGGCAGACAGCGGAACCACAGCAGTAGCGTCTGGCCAGAGAGTTTTCGGGCAGGCGAGCCAGTCCGGTCCACTGCAGGCAGCCCCCGGTAGGGACCGATGCTTATGTAATTAGAGAGGAGAGAGAGAGAGAGAGAGAGATATGAGAGATGAGGGAGGAAAGAAGGGGAGGGGTGGTGGAGGGGTGGGAGGGGATGCGGACGGTGATGGGTGCGGGGCAGACCTGGACTTCACCTGGGCCAGCCTGGCCAATGACCCCGGCTTGCACTGCTGTCCCCGACTACACCCAGTCATCCAACACACACAACAGACATGACAGACACACACATATATAGACACAGACCGACACAGACACCATAGGACACACGCAGAGTTAGACACAGATTGCTCACAAAAGACACAGACACACAGAGAGACTCAGACCCGATAGACAGAGAGACAGACAAGAGACAAACAGACAGACAGACAGACAGTGAGGGTGCGACACCACTGAGAAAGAGAGAGATAGAGAGATAGATAGAGGAGACACACGCACACACCGCTCACACACACACCTCACCTACACACACACACACCACACACACACACACACACACACACACAGTTGGGGGGGGGGGGGAGGGGAGGTCAGGACTATGGGGATGGGGCTTAGGATAAATGGAAGAAGAGAAAGACCAGAATCAAGTTGATTTGTTGATTTATTTTCAGGCCTTTACTTAGCCTGTCATAAACCGTACAGTCCGGAAGTATTGTTGCATTAGAAATGCCAAACTGGCATTCGAGGCAGGCGATCCTTAGAATTTGTTAAATGAAAGAGAGAGAGAGAGAGAGAGAGAGAGAGAGAGAGAGAGAGAGAGTGAGGGGGGGGGGGGGGGGGGGGAAGAAGAGGCGTTTGTAATTTCTCTAACGGGAATTCGCATCATTGACCGATACAAAACTCGTAACTGAAAAACAAAAAAACATCATTCATTAGATTGGAAAAAAAAAAACAAAAAAAAAAACACTCACACACACACACCGAATTATGAGTGGATGATCCATTTTTTTTTCCTGTATGAAAATGGATGTGAGCGCTACAAGAGAGAACGATTAAAATGAAAACTACGGAAAACAAATTGACTCAAATATCTGTGTATGTCGTTTGTTGTTTTGTCGCGTTCGCATCGGATTTTTTGACAGAGAAAAAAAATGAGTCTGTGTCAATCAGTTCAAAGATAAAATTCTGATTAATTCGACTTTAGAGTTGTGCAGTTTTACGTTGTTTACACATTACTGACCGTGGTTTACATGTTTATTCTTCACGTACCAAAACGCGTTTTCGGTTACCTTCCTTCCCGTTTTGAGTCGGAACACGGTTCACAGCGACACGACGCGTGTCCCTCAACGACGAGGTACTCTCAAGTGAGTGCGTTGCTTGACTGGAGTGGGCATCGCACAGTGGCGCTCAGCGAAGCGTTGCCGAGAGAGAGAGAGAGAGAGAGAGAGAGAGAGCTGTGAAGGCCGTTTGGAGTTGAGGGTCTGTCTGTCGAGCTAAGCCAGATCTGTACTCTCACTCACAGGGGTTGCCTGCATACATATCAGCAGGTCTGCTGGACTCCCTGCATGTGAGGTGTGTGTGTGTGTGTACTGTACAGCCGGCAAGAAGCACTGGCAACCCACCGCACTAAGCTTTTTGGTGAATAACCAACCTGTGGGTAGTGGCAGAAGTAGCCAGCCAGCCTGTGAGTGTGTGTGCGCGTGTTGGATGTGTGGCCAGCGAGGTGACTCTGGTCTTTTGGAAGCTCAGTCTCTCTCTCTCTCTCTGTCTTTTTTTTTCTTCCTTTGGTTTGTTTGTTGTTGTTGTGGTTGTTTGGAGGTTGTGAACGATCACCAACCAACTAACAACCAACCAACCAATCAACAAACTAACCTACGCTGCGGTTTTTTGTTGTTGAGTGCCAGCCTGGTCCGGTGTCTGTGGCTTACTGGTTGTTGTTATTGTTACGCCCAGTCCTGCTGCTGCTTCAGCCAGTGCGTTCGTCAGTGTGATTGACTGGTGGCGGTCAGCTGTGACCGGACGGGAGGGCGAGAGAGAACTGAGGTTATCAACCGAGAGAGAGAGAGAGAGAGGGAGAGGCTGATAGGAGGAGAGAGAGAGAGAGGAGATACAGACAGAGACAAACAGACAGACAGACTACGGACAGAGAGAGTGGGGGAGGAAGGGAGAGGGAGAGAGACAGAGAGAGAGAGAGAGAGAGGGAGAAGAAAGGGAAGGGAGGGAGGAG
>JADBJO010008016.1:5000-22500 GCA_016801955.1 Conus betulinus
GAGCTCGTGCCAAGTCCGGTAAGGCTGTCCAGTACCCACGCGGAACTTCAGCGGGGGTTGCGTCCCTCTACTGACGGCCGTGACGTAAGTGGTGGGGAAGAGCAAAGACAACGTGTCGGCCATTGGTCGGGAGTGGATATCACTGTGAGAAACAAAGGCCATCAGTTCATCATTCATTATGGCAGAAATGAACAGGCAAGGAGACTGGTAAACTGTACACGATAAAACAAGAAGATGAAAAAAAAAAAAGCATGTAAACATAATTATCTTCTTTGTCATTTCTGTGGTAGACTCCAAGTACATATTACAAGAAATATGCAAGCGCAACTAATAAGTAGAAAAATGAGTGGACAGCGGATTAACTTAATGGACGAATCTGTAAACAGAAAAGAAAGTAAAATAATTTAGTAAATACATGAACGATAAAGGAAAATTAGAGAAAAAAAAAACATGCGCAGTTGGGTCAGTCATTCAGTTGCTGGTAGTCCAATGATTTCCGTCTTTCAGTCTATCATTCATTTAGCAAATACACACGTTTCTTTGTGAGCTGGTTAAGTAACTTTCCCTGATACCTGATGTAAGATTATGCCACAGTGTCATTCACAACCTATGCGAGAACGGGAGGAAGTAGCCTACCTGTTATTGTTTTAAACAAACAATCAATAGAACACGTAAATGTAACCTGAATATACACGCGTGAATGTGTGCGTGCGTGCGTGCGTGTGTGTGTGTGTGTGTGTGTGTGTGTGTGTGTGTGTGTGTGTGTGTGTGTGTGTGTGTGTGTGTGTGTGTGTGTGTGTGTGTGTGTGTGTGTGTGTGTGTGCGTGGCACGCGCATCTAGTTTGAAAGGGTTTGTTTAATGTAAAAAACTCTTTGAAGCACAGAAAAGATCAGAGCCCCCCCCCCCCCCCCCCCCCCCCCCCCCCCCCAGCCCCCCCCCCCCCCCCCCCCCCCCCCCCCCCCAGCCTACAGGCCGCGCGAACAGTAAAGCGTCAGATGTCCACCGTGCATGGGTCACGGCGCGATGACAGGCCAAGTCCTCCACACTCCTTCCACCACTTGCCCTGAACAGAATCAGGTAGCCTACCTATGACACTGCTGGCTGCTCAGAGAGAGTGTGCACGGCGGAAACCCATCCCGCCAGTGCTTCAAGCACAGGATGTCAGACAGCAGGTAAACACACTGACCACGGGGCCACGGGCCACTCTTAGACAATAATGCATACACCATTACCTCTGAACTTGTCGTATACAGTCAGACACCGTACGCCTCTGCACTGTGTCGTATACTGACACCGCACACCTCTGCACCTGTCGTATACAGTCAGACACCGTACACTGTACACTTCTGCACCTGTCGTATGCAGTCAGACACCGTACACACTCTGCATCTGTCGTATACAGTCAGACACCGTACACTGTACACTTCTGCACCTGTCGTATGCAGTCAGACACCGTACACCTCTGCATCTGTCGTATACAGTCACTGTACACCTCTGAACCTGTCATATACAGTCAGACACCGTACACCTCTGCACCTGTCGTATACAGTCAGACACCGTACACCTCTACACCTGTCGTATACAGACACTGTACACCTCCGCACCTGTTATACACAGTCAGACACTGTACACTTTTGCACCTGTCGTATACACTCAGACACCGTATACCTCTGCATCTTTCGTATACAGTCACTGTACACCTCTGCACCTGTCGTACACAGAGAGACACCATACGCCTCTGCGCCTGTCGTAAACAGACACTGTACATCTCTGCACCTGTCGTATACAGTGAGACACCGTACACCTTGTGCACTGTGTCATCTACCAGTCATACACAGTACACACCTCTGCACCTGTCGTATACAGTCTGACACCGAACACCTCTGCACCTGTCGTATACAGACAGACAATGTACACCTCTGCACCTGTCGTATACAGTCAGACACTGTACACCTCTGCACCTGTCGTATACAGACAGACACCGTACACCTCTGCACCTGTTGTATACAGTCAAACACTGTACACTTCTGCACCTGTGGGTATACAGACACTGTACAACTCAGCACCGGTCGTACACAGTCAGACACCCGTACACCTCTGCACCTGTCGTATGCTGACACTGTACACCTCTGCACCTGTCGTATACATTCAGACACTGTACACCTCTGCACCTGTCGTATACAGTCAGTCTCAAAGTGAGGTGACTGCAAGCGGAAATTGAAACAAATAAAAAAAAAAACAAAACTTTTAGCGAGTCTGCCAAACAACAGGGGCAATCAAACTGTGATTTGTCTTGTAATTTGCTTGTCCATGTTGTTTGGCGGATTAACTGAGAATTACTCTTACAATCTGTCAAGAAATTGAGACAGAGACCTCCCACTGAAATCGTCCTAATCATCTGGCAATGACGTTTAAGCAAGAACCGCTGCAGAGGTAGGAAGGCATGAAGATTACCACATATGGGTTACTTGTCCGCAGTTATTCGTATTATCCCCCTTTCCGAATCATCCACAGGTGGTGCAGGATTGCTCCCAGTTGGCTGGTTCGGAAACTGAAGGCAGTATTGTGTGAATCCCACTGGCACCTTCAGGTGTATCGTTATTCCAGAACTTTCCTTGATACCACACTGTTGACACGGGACGATCCAGTAGTATCGTTATCCCAGAATGTTCCTCAATACCACACTGCTGACACGGAACGATCCAGTAGTATGTTATTCCAGGACTTTTCCTCAATACCACACTGTTGACACGGGACGATCCAATAGTATCGTTATCCCAGTTGTTCCTCATACCACACTGTTGACACGGAACGATCCAGTAGTATGTTATTCCGGAACTTTTCCTCAATACCACACTGGGACACGGAACGAGTAGTAGTAGTTTTTATTCCGGAACTTTTCCTCAATACCACACTGTTGACACCATTGTAAACATTTGTGCGTGCGTGCGTGCGTGCGTGCGTGCGTGCGTGCGTGTGCGTGTGTGTGTGTGTGTGTGTGCGTGTATGTGTGTGTGTGTGTGTGTGTGTGTGTGTGTGTGTGTGTGTGTGTGTGTGTGTGTGATCGTCATTCATTGCTTTAAGCTTAATACTTTGTTTTTCTTTCTTTCTATTTGTTGGACATCGTGCCTCAACCATTACTCTTTTTTGTTGTTTGTTGTTTTACTGGCTTATTGAATTTTCTAAAAGGTACATTCTGTTCTCTGTTCTTAGGCACAATAGTTAACCTTTAAATTCTTTCTGTACGTTTGTCATCATTGTGCGTTATCCATAAACGTTACTTTTCTTACCTGTATTCTGTTTTATTGATCTATAATTCTCTGTGTCTTTTTTTTTGTCAAAACTGTCTTCCTCGTCGATTTGTGTCACTGTTCCCTGACTACCCATGCCTTCCCATAATCCCGCTGTCCCAGGACTTAAAGTTGGACATCTCAATGTCTATCATTTATTTAATAAGGTCCATGAAATCTCGTCACTCTTAAAACAGTCACCCATCCATCCAGTGCAAGTATTTGGCGTAAGTGAAACAAGGTTAGACTCTCGCATCACATATAATCTTATTAGCATTCCTGACTTCAACAAAGAACGACGCGACAGTGATCAGCCCCAACATACTGGCCTTGCCATATACATTCATCAATCAATTGCCAACATTACCCGACGCAGAACTGATCTTGAAACTACTACTGTCGAATGTATCTGGATTGAAAAAAAAAACGCCCAAACCACCGCCATTAATAATCGGACATTTATATAGACACCCATCTTCCACATACGAATGGTATGACAACTTTGTACAAATGATGGATTGGATCTGTCACAAAAATTCAAATATACTACTGTTAGGGGACTTAATATTGATATGTTAAAACAACAACCAGCTTGGACACGTACACTGTCACTTAATTCACTCTATCAGTTAGTACAAACCCCAACGAGAATAACTAAAACAACGCGACTTTTTCATCATGTATACACAAACACCAACCTGCAATATTAGTTTGTTTCAGTGGTACATGCTGGTATTAGTGATCACTGTCCACTCTTCTGCACGTGGTCCTTAAGGCTCCCAAAACCACCACCCACAGGTCACACGACCATCCAATACCGCTCTTTCAAAAAGTTTAATGAAACAGCATACCTCTATGACTTAAACATTTCCCCATTTCACTAATAATAATAATAATAATATAATAATAATAATGAATGCTTATATAGCGCCTATTCTCGGCGAGAGAGACCAAGCCAAGCTCTAAGCGCTTTACAATCAACACTCGTTTACACAACGGGCTGCCTACCTGGGTAGTGCCGACTGAAGAGCTGCCAGCTGGCGCTTCATTCAGTCGTTCCCGTGTCATCCAGTCAATATCGTTCACTCAATTTCCTTACTTCCTCCATTCTTTCAATCTCTCACGCAGGGTGCATGTTATGTGTAACGTGTCATCCATACCAACGGCCAAAACTGGCCTTCTCTTCCGAAAGTTGGTGATGGGATTTTACGTGTGTGCAAGATGTTATGCGTGCGTTCACACACGGAACCTCGGTTTATAGTCTCATTCGAAGGGACTGTATGGGGAATGGAGTCAGAACCAATGTTAACTCCGAGGGAAAAATCCCCCTGTACCGAAATTCGAACCCGTAACCTCAGGATCACGAGTCCGGCGCTCTACCTACTGAGCTATTCCGGCCCCCTATTAACTTATATGATTACTGAGACGTCAATGATGCACTGTCTTTTTAGGTACCAAACATTCCTCACCATCATAAACAAACATGCGCCGTTACATCAAAAAAGAGTTAGGCATCCGCAGATGAACCCGTGGTTAACACCACAATTGCTGCAAGAAATGGTTCTACGTGACCAACTCAAGGCAACAAATTTGTTTGACGAATGAAAAGAGCAGAAAAACTTCGTTTCAAACGAAGTTGAAAAAGCCAAACGAGACTACTTCAATCAAATGGTAACGGATGCAAAAACCACAGCGCCAATGTGGAGGGCAATGAAAACACTGTTGTACGCAACAAGCGTACAGATTCACAAAATTCAAGCACAAACATCACCCCGGACGAATTTAATACCGACTTTCTGTCACTGTCAGATATCCTTACTCAAGCTTCACAGGCTATAAGAGCACCAAAATGAATATACATGCCCCGACTTCCCTAATATCGTTTTGCAAACAAAAACTTGGATCCAGTAACTCAATCAAAATTCCCCTTCTTGCTGTATGAAGTAGGAATGCACATAGCGCAATTAAAGAATTAAAAAAAAATCCATGGGTCCTGATAACATACCCGCATTTCTTCTCAATCTCGCTTTACCTTACATTGAGTTTCTTACATACATATATAATTTATTCATTGAAACTAATGTTTCCCTCACGCGTTCAAAAACGCCAAAGTGATACCCCTTCCAAAATCAAATAATTTGTCGGATCCAAATAATTTCAGGCCTATATCCTTCTATATATTCTATCAAAACCCCTTGAAACACACACACACACACACACACACACACACACACACACACACACACACACACACACACACACACACACGTATCTCAGTTCATGGAGAAAAACAAAACTGCTTCACCCACTCCAATCTGGATTCTGATCTAATCACTCCTGCCACACAGCATTATCACGAATGTGTGACTCATGGCTTTCGAATATGAACCAATCACAAATGACAGGGGTTGTCTTTCTTGACTCCAAAAAGGCGTTTGATCTTGTTGATCATTCCACTCGTCATAAGAAACTATCTGTCTACTTGAACCATACCCCGACAATCTCATTATTCCAATCATACTTGAACGATAGGACTCAGTATGTGGTGCTTAATGGCAAAACCTCCGCTTCAGACTTGTCAGACATGGAGTCCCCAGGGCCCAGTACTAGGCCCCCTCCTATTCTGCATCGTTATCAACGATTTACCATTATCAGATGAAAAGGTCACGAGAGATTCATTTGCAGACTCCAAACAAATGGTAATGATCTACAGACAATAGAAACTTCTCTCCAGGAAAGTCTTAACGGTGTGTCAGCCTGGTGTCATTCAAATTCAATGGTCATACACCCAGCCCAAACCAAAATTTTAATCTATGATTATAGCTACCCGCCAAAAAACACCAACTGACTCCTTAAAACTTCAGCTGAAATGGCACTTCTATCGAGCAGTAGATGAGCATCGTGTTTTTGGGTTTCGATAGATAAAAATTGAAATACAGTCTCATCTCAATAACGCATGCAAGGTAGTATAAAAACACCTTTTTCTGTTATTTCAATTAAAGCGCTACGTCAACAGTACTGAGCTAAACTTTCTGCAATGCACACATAATGTCACGTATCAATTACGCTTCAACAGTGTGGGACGGGAGTAGTGACGTCCACAAAAAAGGCTGAATTCTCTCCATAGACGTGCAGCAAAAACTACTACTACTACTACTACTCTCTCTCTCTCTCTCTCTCTCTCTCTCTCTCTCTCTCTCTCACACACACACACACACACACACACACACACACACACACACACACACACACACACACACACACATTCGCACACACACACACGCTTACGATGTACACACACATAAACATAAGCGCGCTCTTACACACAACACACACAGGCCATAACACAGATGTGCGGCCTGAAGCCCAATCGTGCACGAGCATAGCGCGCATGTGTCAGAAAGACATTAAGCTCTTTCAGGTGCCACTGACAGTCTTTTAAACAGGCAAGCGTTCAGTGACGACCTAAGCTCCCGGAAGAGAGGAGCAGTACTGGCGGCCTGGTCATCGTCTGTCTACCACTGGCTAGCCACAGCATGTGTGACAGAGAGGAGCGGCGCTGGCAGCCTGGTCATCGTCTGTCTACCACGGCCAGCCACAGCATGTGTGACAGAGAGGAGCGCGCTGCTGCTCGCCTGGTCATCGTCTGTCTACCACTGGCTAGCCACAGCATGTGTGACAGAGAGGAGCGATGAAGGCTGCATGGTCATCGTCTGTCTACCACTGGCTAGCACAGCATGTGTGACAGAGAGGAGCGATGAAGGCTGCATGGTCATCGTCTGTCTACCACTGGCTAGCCACAGCATGTGTGACAGGTCAGGTACACAAAAGCGGGTGCTTTGTACAGGTGTGGGGATGGGGGGTCTGGAGAGAGTGTTGTGTGTGTGTGTGTGTGTGTGGGGGGGGGGGGGGGGGGGGGGGGGGGGGGGGATAGCCGTCATTGACAGGCGACTGACGCTGACTGGGGGAATACTCCACCATCTAATTGTCTCCCCTGGTTGGATCGGTGTAGCTAGGTGGGAGAAAACTGCCTTTGGAAGCTAATGGTCAACACACACACACCACACACACACACACACACACACGCCGCGCGCGCGCGCGCGCGCGCGCGCGCGCGCATGCACACACATACACACGCGCGAAAAAAAAAAAAAAAAAAAGAAAGAAAAACAAAACAAAGCAAAATGGAACAAGAACTAACAAAGGAAACAACTTAACTGGAGAATACGTAACGCGAATAGAGAAGAAGGATAGCAGAAGAAAATCCTTAGATTGCTTAGTTTCACCAGACAATCACTCTGTTGGCGTTAACTTTTGTTTTGCTTTGTTTACTAGTGTTACGCGCGCGCGCGCGCGCGCGCGCGCGCGCGCGCGTGTGTGTGTGTGTGTGTGTGTGTGTGTGTGTGTGTGTGTGTGTGTGGTGTGTGCGTGTGTGTGTGTGTTTACTTGTTTACTACTTGCTCTTGCAACAATCCCAGTTGTGGAAAACACTGACTGCGCATGTGCACATACGCACTGAGGGTACGTGTGTACATACACATGCAGGTATACACGCACACACTGATAAAAAAGACAGAAGTGAACAAAGACAGAAAGAGAGAAAGGCAAACAGGAGAGAGAGGAGAGAGAGAGAGAGAGAGAGAGAGAGAGGAGAGAGAGGAGAGAGAGAGAGGAGAGACGGGGCGGGAGAGAGAGGAGGGGGGAGATCCTGAGGGAGAGAGGGGGAGAGAGAGAGAGCGGAGCGAGAGAGAGAGAGGAGAGAGAGAGAGAGAGAGAGAAAGACAGCCAGACAGCCAGATGGACAGATAGACAGACATACAGACAGACAGACACAGATCTTTACAGCTTAAGGATCAGGAGATTATGCGGAGCCCAGCCTTGCAATCTGTTGCTGTCTCCACACGCTAATTAACACAAATCATTCCTACTGACAAATCAACACAGAAACACCGCGTAATTCTAATATCAACACGCAGTCATCGTTACTGTTGTACTGAAACAAATCAACACAGCAAGACCGCATAATTCTAATATCAACACGCAGTTACCGCTACTGTTGTACTGAAACAAATCAACACAGCAACACAGCTAAATTCTAATATCAACACGCAGTCACCGTTACTGTTATACTGAAATGTGAGTAGGCTAGACAGGAGGACCATAAAACAGAGAGAGAGAGAGAGAGAGAGAGAGAGAGAGAGAGAGAGAGAGAGAGAGGAGAGAGAGAGAGACAGACAGACAGACAGACACAGACAGACAGACAGACAGAGGACAGACAGACAGACAGACACACAGGCACGTAGACAGACAGACAGACTGAGAAAAAGACAGGCAGAAAATTAGAGAAAGGGTAATAGAGAAACGGACAGAGGGACCGAGGGAGAAATGGAAAGCAAAAAGACGGGAATGAAACCCCAGAGAGACGTACCACAGGGGGAAGATAGGAACAAAGACGGGTGTCCATACCACTGGAGAAAGATAACAACAAAAACAGGTGTCTATACCCCAGGGGGAAGATAAGAACAAAGACAGGTGTCTATACCACAGGGGAAAGATAAGAACAAGACAGGTGTCTATACCACTGGAGAAAGATAAACAACAAAAACAGGTGTCTATACTACAGGGGAAAAGATAAGAACAAAGACAGGTGTCTATGCCACAGGGGAAAGATAAGAACAAGGACAAGTGTCTATACCATTGGGGGAAGATAAGGACAAAGACAGGTGTCTATACCACAGGGGAAAGATAAGGACAAAGAAAAATGTCTATACCACAGGGAAAAGACAAGAACAAAGACGTGCGTCTATATCACGGGGGGGATGGGGGGAGGGGGGGGGGGAGAAGAACAAAGACAGGTGTCTATACCACAGGGGAAAAAGACAAAAAAACAAATACAGGTATTTACACCACAGGGGAAAGACAAAAAACAAAGACAGGTGACTATACTACAGGGAAAAGATAAGGACAAAGACAGGTGTCTATACCACAGGGGAAAGATAAGAACAACAGACAGGTGTCTATATCAAAGGGGAAAAATAAGAACAAAGACAGGCGTCTATACCACAGGGAAAAGGCAAAGACAACAAAGACAGGTGTTTATACCACAGGGAAAGATAAGAACAACAAAGACAGGTGTCTATACCACAGGGGAAAGGCAAAGACAACAAAGACAGGTGTCTATACCACAGGGGGAAGGCAAGGACAACAAAGACAGGTGTCTATACCACAGGGGGGAGGCAAGGACAACAAAGACAGGTGTGTGTACCACAGGGGAAAGTAAAGGACACAAAGACAGGTGTCTATACCACAGGGGGAAGTAAGGACAACAAAGACAGGTGTCTATACCACAGGGGAAGGTAAGGACAACAAAGACAGGTGTCTATACCACAGGGGGAAGGCAAGGACAACAAAGACAGGTGTGTGTACCACAGGGGGAAGGTAAGGACAACAAAGACAGGTGTCTATACTACATTGGAAGGCAAGGACAACAAAGACAGGTGTCTATACCACAAAGGGGAAGGCAAGGACAACAAAGACAGGTGTCTATACCACAGGGGGAAGGTAAGGACAACAAAGACAGGTGTCTATACCACAGGGGGAAAGATAAGGACAACAAAGACAGGTGTCTATACTACATTGGAAGGCAAGGACAACAAAGACAGGTGTGTGTACCACAGGGGAAAGGCAAGGACAACAAAGACAGGTGTCTATATCACAGGGGGAAGGTAAGGACAACAAAGACAGGTGTCTATACCACAGGGGGAAGGCAAGGACAACAAAGACAGGTGTCTATACCACAAGGGGAAGGCAAGGACAACAAAGACAGGTGTCTATACCACAGGGGGAAGGCAAGGACAACAAAGACAGGTGTTTATACACCACAGGGGACAAAGACAAAAGAACAACAAAGACAGGTGTCTATCTATACACAGGGGAAAGGCAAAGACAACAAAGACAGGTGTCTATACCACAGGGGGAAGGCAAGGACAACAAAGACAGGTGTCTATACCACAGGGGGAAGGCAAGGACAACAAAGACAGGTGTGTGTACCACAGGGGAAAGGTAAGGACAACAAAGACAGGTGTCTATACCACAGGGGGAAGGTAAGGACAACAAAGACAGGTGTCTATACCACAGGGGGAAGGTAAGGACAACAAAGACAGGTGTCTATACCACAGGGGGAAGGCAAGGACAACAAAGACAGGTGTCTATACCACAGGGGAAAGGTAAGGACAACAAAGACAGGTGTGTCTATACCACAGGGGGGAAGGTAAGGACAACAAAGACAGGTGTCTATACCACAGGGGAAGGCAAGGACAACAAAGACAGGTGTCTATACCACAGGGGAAAGGTAAGGAAAACAAAGACAGGTGTCTATACCACAGGGGGAAGGTAAGACACAACAAAGACAGGTGTCTATACCACAGGGGAAAGGTAAGGACAACAAAGACAGGTGTCTATACCACAGGGGGGGAAGGCAAGGACAACAAAGACAGGTGTCTATACCACAGGGGAAAGGCAAGGACAACAAAGACAGGTGTCTATACCACAGGGGGAAGGTAAGGACAACAAAGACAGGTGTCTATACCACAGGGGGAAGGCAAGGACAACAAAGACAGGTGTCTATACCCACAGGGGAAAGGTAGGACAACAAAGACAGGTGTCTATACCACAGGGGGAAAGGTAAGGACAACAAAGACAGGTGTCTATACCACAGGGGGAAGGTAAGGACAACAAAAGACAGGTGTCTATACCACAGGGGGAAGACAACAAAGACAGGTGTCTATACCACAGACAGGTGTCTATACAAGACAGGGTCTATACCACAAAGTAAGGACAACAAAGACAGGTGTCTATACCACAGGGGAAAGGTAAGGACAACAAAGACAGGTGTCTATACCACAGGGGGAAAGGTAAGGACAACAAAGACAGGTGTCTATACCACAGGGGAAGGTAAGGACAACAAAGACAGGTGTCTATACCAAGGACAACAAAGACAGGTGTCTATACCACAGGGGGAAGGCAAGGACAACAAAGACAGGTGTCTATACCACAGGGGAAAGGCAAGGACAACAAAGACAGGTGTCTGTACCACAGGGGGAAGGCAAAGGGACAACAAAGACAGGTGTCTATACCACAGGGGAAAGGCAAGGACAACAAAGACAGGTGTCTAAACCACAGGGGGAAAGGCAAGGACAACAAAGACAGGCGTGTGTACCACAGGGGGAAAGGAAAGGACAACAAAGACAGGGTGTGTGTACCACAGGGGGAAGGCAGCTCGGGTCCTGCTGGGTGGTCCTGTGACCCTCTGCTGACGGCGGTGATGTATGTAGGTAATGGGGTTTGAACAGGTGGCTATACCCTCTGAGAGGGGACAAACAAAGACAGGTGACCCCCCAGCTCAACTGAGGACAACAGCAGAAGTCCGTCCATACCACACACGTCAACGGCCAGGACAACATAAGGAAGACAGCGTGTTTTTGCAGCGTAAAGAGTATGCACAACACACACACACACCACTTCATACGCCCAGTTACATCACACTGACAGTACGACATGGGGAAAGGATAGGACTACAATGTAATGTCTATACCATACATGGCGAGGCAAGGACAACAAAGACAGGTGTCTATACCACAGGGGAAGGTAAGGACCAACAGGGAGGTGTCTATACCACAGGGGAGGAAGGACAGAGTCCAGGTGTCTATACCAGAGGGAAAGGCAGGACAACAAAGACAGGTGTGTGTATACCACAGGGGGAAGGCAAGGACAACAAAGACAGGTGTCTATACCACAGGGGAAGGGCAAGGACAACAAGACAGTGTCCTATACCACACAGGGAAAGGCAAGGACAACAAAGACAGGTGTCTAAATCCACAGAGGTAAAGGCAAGGACAACAAAGACAGGTGTGGTACCACAGGGGAAGGTAAGAGACAAAGACAACAAGTCTATAGAGGGGAGTGAAGGACACAAAGAGGCCGTGTACCACAGGGGAGGGTCCTGCTGGGTGTCCTGACCCTCTGTGACGGCGGTGATGTACCGGTGGTGGGGGTTGACGGGATGAGCACCTCTGAGAGGGAGACGAGGAGGACAGTACCCCACTGACTGAACCACAGCATGACGTGAACACCAACACGTCAACGCAGGGACCATAAGGAAGACAGCCTGTTTTTTGCGCGCCACGAGTCAGTACACCACACACACACACACCACTTCATGCGCCCAGTTACATTCACTGAGGTACGGAAATTTGCTACAATGTAAATAATAATACCATACATGCTAGAGCAAGGGAGCGAGCGAGCGGGCGGAGAGAGAGAGAGAGAGAGAGAGAGAGAGAGAGAGAGAGGAGGAGAGAGAGAGTTAGAGAGTGTGTGTGTGTGAGAGAGAGAGAGAGAGAGAGAGAGAGAGAGAGGAGAGAGAGAGGGGAGATGTCACACTCTTTAGTCACCAGCCTGCAACAGATAGCAAGGTCATGCTTTTTCTTTTTTAAATCGAGTACTCCCCGAAAAGGGGAAAATATGAAATACATCAGGAAAAATTCCAAGCACGAAAAGAATGATCCCGAACACACACGAAAACTACTTAACTGTCTACATGAAAGAGAAAAATAAAGCACATAGAATGTGAAAGAAGCGCATATTTCCTTTGCATTGTCCATTCTT
Source organism: Conus betulinus (assembly GCA_016801955.1). Lineage (NCBI taxonomy): Eukaryota > Metazoa > Mollusca > Gastropoda > Neogastropoda > Conidae > Conus > Conus betulinus. Next base: position 17,958 of record JADBJO010008016.1, read on the forward strand.
CTGATGTCGCCCCTACCCTATCCTCCTACCCCAACCTCCACCCCAATCCTTTTGATTAGATTCACACACACACACACACACACACACACACACGGACACACAGACAGACAGACAGACCAGACCAAGAATGAGACAAAGAGACAGACAGACAGACAGAGGAGGAGGAGGAGGAGGAGGAAGGACACACACCACACACACACACACACACACACCCACACACACACACACACACCACCATCCCACCGCCTCCTCCTCCATCCTACACACACACACACACAACACACACACAGAGACGGAGACAGAGAGAGGAGGAGAAGGAGGAGGTAAAAGACAGGACAAGCTGACAGGTAGACTGACAAAGAGACAGACAGGTGGAACGAACGAATGAACGAACGAACAACGAACTAACAAAATTCAGCTGACCAGGGTGATGACATGAACACAGAATGTTCTTCATCCACCCAACCTTGGGGCGACAGACAGAAAAACAGACAGCAGAATGTTCTTCATCCACCCACCCTTGGGCGACAGACAGAAAAAACAGACAGCAGAATGTTCTTCATCCACCCAACCTTGGGGCGACAGACAGAAAAAAACAGACAACAAATGATTACCCTACAAGTCGACTGTGGCCACAAGTAAACAGGATGATAACATTTAGAAAGAGAGGGGGATGTTACCGCCAAGGACGTAGGCAAACAAAGTACAGGACAAGACACAAAGAAGGATAATGAAAAACAAACAAACACTGGCAACACTGACAATGTACAAGCTGCAGTCCACACAACTGACGTGGGCCTACGGGAGGGAACAACGCTGTTGTGATGACAAATCATAAATGCTGGGGAGGGGAAAGAAAGGGGGGGGGAATGGGGGGGGAAGGGCTGATAGAAAGGGGGGGGGGGGGGTAGGATAGGAAAGGGAGGGGGATAGAGTGGTGAAGGAAGGAATGAGCTTACAGCAGTTACAACATTACTCCACCTTAATCAGAAAAAAAACAAACAAACATATGCATCCATACATGACCTTCCCTTGACAATTGTGTGTAATAATGAACTAGTGTGTTTTCATCATGATCAAAACATAGATATACATAGTCTTCATGCACTGTTTTTTACTGTTTCAAATAACTTTTGTTTCGTATGCCGCCTTATAAGAAACAGTGCTGTCTTTTCATTTAATATTTGTTGGTAGACAGTTCCACAGCGTTCAAACCTGTGTTGGCAAGATTAGTTTTAAAGAGATCAATTCGGAGTTTCCCCGATAAGAACATTACTGGTGTATTTGACTGGTGGAAAGGAAAACCTGCACTTTGAGTAGAAGATGTGTACATGTTCATAATTCTCAACACCAAACCATGCATGGCTTTATTCTACTGAATGTTGAATGATCATGGAACAACAGTCAGCTTGATACAGCGTTCATGCCTTACATGCCTTAATGAAGAACGTTTCGTAAGCACAGCTTAATGAGCTCGCTGATGAACATGAACTAAAATGTTCTAACGAATGAACGCTACAAGAATGAAAGAAATGGCTGTGGCATAATCCAAACGAGCCAGAGACAAAGGAGGACAGATCTGGACAGAAGATGATGGTTAGTGACAGTTAAAAAGACAGAGAAGAGGGAGGCCGAGAAGAGGGAGGGAGAGATAGGGAGGAAGGGGGAGGGGAAAGAAAGAGAGCAAGTGAGCGATCGATCGATCGAGCGAGCGAGCAAGCGAGCGAGCGAGCGGCGAGAGAGAGAGAGAGAGAGAAAGAGAGAGAGGGGGGGGGGAGAGAGAAACAGACAGACAGACAGAAAGACGAGATATAGACAGAGAAACAAAGACAGATGGACAAAAAAGAGATATATCAGAGTTCAGAAAAGAGAACGAGGAAGGAAGATCTTAAATGACAGGCTGATAAAAACACAGAGAGAGAGAGAGAGAGAGAGAGAGAGAGAGAGAGGAGAGAGAGAGATCAGAGAGACAGGAAAAGAACAGCCTTAACAACAGACAGATAAAAGACTGATACATAGATCAGACAGGAAAGGAAGAGCTTAACAGACAGACGGACTGACAGGCGGATAAAATGAGTACGTCAGGCTACAATACTGTACAAAGGTGAAAATGGAGTTGGGAGATGTCCACATAGATTAGACTACGTCTCTGCAATAAAAGACCGATCCTTGCTCACTCAAAAAAAATCCTAGAAACAAACACAATAAAAGCCGTCTAGTGTTATCGTTTTTAGCCATTCTTCTTCTTCTTTTATCATTATTACTATTATCATTATTATTATTATTATCATTATTATTATTATTATCATCATCATATCGCTATTATCATCATAATCTTATTATCATTATTATTATTATCGTTATTATCATCACACTAACTCATTAACGAAGCAGCCCCTGTCTACTCACGGGGTTCTGGCGACGGTCTGAGAGGCCCCGCGCGCAGACACGCTGTCGATGACGTCACTGCACTCTGACGCCGTGTAGTAGCGATGACGTCGTTGGCTGAAGACCGACTCCGCCTCCTGCAAGGTCAGAGAGCGGAACAGGCCGATGGGTGTCGCGTGCACCAACTGCGCGCGGCTCTCGGTCCTGCACCAATCAGCATCCAGTCAGTCCGTGCTGTATGTTGCGGCCACACGCCACAATTGGGATTTTTCTCCACTAAAACACTGTGTAATCCATGTGAGCGTTTCAGGGCGTCCCACACATTTGAGCCTGCGTTTCATGTTAAACTGATAATTGTTCAAAATAGCAACTCTCCGCCAAGTACTTCCTTTGTGTGTGGGGGGATCTTCGCCGATGAAATCACAATCTTCAAATACATGACCTTCCCCTTAGTTGACACACATTTCAGGCCTTTGCACTCAACCGTGACCCTGTCTTTGCGCCAGTTCCTGCTCCCAAAATAGTCCCATTCCTTTGATTTCAATCTGTCTGCTTGGAACCACCTGGCTTGTACCTTGATGGCCATATCATATAAAATAAAGAGAATCACCTTTCAGACAATGAAACTTCTCAAAACACTCCAGTTGCACCAGTCTATTAATATTCGACTCCTTAAGCAAGGCCTTAGCAAATTGATTTTTTTGTGTGCAGCTGTGGCTTCGGCATCTTGATAATCATCTGGTAAGAGGTACGTGTCTACAAGGTTAGCAACAACTATAGCGGACAATTGTAAATGTGCTTGTGTGACTTTTTTTGTTGTTGAAGTGCAATGTTTTCTCAGTGTAGTGCCACTCAGTTTGCCATTTTCCTGTGTTGACTACAACTGTGGTATTTTTCCAGCTCATTGTCAACTGCGAGAGTTTCATGTATTTTCGTTTCGGTGTCGCTGCCTGCAGTATATATACATTCCATACAAAGTCTGATAGCACACACAATTCTTCTCTCTCTCTCTCTCTCTCTCTCTCTCTCTCTCTCTCTCTCTCTCTCTCTCTCTCTCTCTCTCTCTCACACACACACACACACACACACACACACACACACACACACACATGCGCGCGCTGAGCTCATATTTTGCAGTTTTTTTTTTTGCGACGTTTTTTGCAGTATTCCCTATATACTATATATATTATATATATATATATATATAGAGAGAGAGAGAGAGAGAGAGAGAGAGAGAGAGAGAGGGGGAGAGTGAGACAGAGAGAGAGAGATATATATATATATATATATATATATAGAGAGAGAGAGAGAGAGAGAGAGAGAGAGAGAGAGAGATAATACATACATAGAGAGAGAGAGAAAGAGAGAGAGAGAGAGGGAGGGAGAGAGAGAGAGAGAGAGAGAGAGAGAGAGAGAGAGAGAGAGAGAGAGAGAGAGAGAGAGAGAGGAGAGAGAGAGGGGAGCAAGAGAAAGAAAGAGAGACAGGCACAGAGAGAGAGAGAGAGAGAGAGATAGAAGAGAGAGAGAGAGAAGACAAGACAAAATTCTTTATTTACGAGGATAATAGATAAACACTGATGTAGTCCCTGAGCAGGGCCAACAATGCAAAATAAGATTGGCAACAAAAGAAACATGCAAAAAGTGACTAGAACTACAATACAATAAGAACGAAAAAAAAGTAAGAGAGAGAGAGAGAGAGAGAGAGAGAGAGAGAGAGAGAGAGAGAGCGAGAGAGAGAGAAGCGAGAGAGAGAAAGCGAGAGAGAGAAAGCGAAAGGGAGAGAGAGGGACAAAGAGGCGAGAGTGCGAGAGAGTGCGAGCGAGAGGAGAGAGAGAGAGAGATAGAGAGAGAGAGAGAGAGAGAGAGAGAGAGATTAAATGCACAAAACCTTGGCTTTTTGAAGTGACAAACTGCATGATAATCAGGATGATTAATACCTTCTGCAAACGTTGGACGAATCCGTCTTACATAAATCATCGTGTACATGCGTGTGGACGGATAGACATGTCTATAAACATTATGAAAGACACACTTTCGAGTCATCACTTTCACCCCTGACCTTTGACCTTGCTTTGTATGCGCACTGCATGTTAGCAGAAGCAGCATGAACGCTAGTGGGGAATGACATTGTCGTCGCTGAGAATTGACTGAACAG
>JADBJO010008016.1:37500-42500 GCA_016801955.1 Conus betulinus
GGGATCTTGACAACAGCGTTTATCAGTGAGTGGATCTACCGACCGTGCGGACTGTAAGCCGTGGATCAGTCGACCTTGGGCCTGCCAGTCAAAGGATCTGTTGCCCTGAGGTCTATCAGTCGATGGATCCGTGGAGCCTGCAGGCAGGCAGTCAGGTGATCCGTTCATGGAACTGTGAGCAGAATTAATGTCATCTACGTGGGACTTGGAATCGTAGAGGACTTTCGTCAGCAAAACACGTCCAAAAGCGTAGTTCAACACCACATGATCCAGCACTCATGTACATGGACAGAATGGTTTGTTTGTTGTTTGTTGTTGGTGTGTTTTTAACACTTTACGCACTCGTTTATTACAGACACTGAGCCTATTGGTTACATTCTGCACTTAGACAATCTTCATCTGTGTTAGGACTTCTTGCTTCAAAACGCGTATCGCTATTATTTCCTTCGGCAAAATGAACACACACACACACACACACACACACACACACACACACACACACACACACACACACTATATATATATATATATATATATATATATATATATATATATATATATATATATATATAAACCACACAAAATCATTCAAGAATGAAAAATATTGTAATGACACTGAGCTTTCGAAGTATGTTTGGCAACTAAAAAGAAAGACCATTGACCACTCCATCACATGGGAGATCCTGAGAAAGTCCAACACTGATAGAAGAAAGAGTGGACAATGCAATCTATGCATAGAAGAAAAGCTTAAAAGCCTTGCATAAGAAAGATGCATTGAACAAAAAAACAGAATTAATATCAAAATGCAGGCACGAAAAGAAAAAAAAAAACTAGCAGAAAGGAAAACTACTACCTGACGTCAAAGACTTTATAAACTCATTCTGTATGACGTCATTCGACTTCATCATCACTCGCCAGAAGATTGCAATAGCATGAAACCGACGGTAGCGAGACTCAGGTGAAAAACTGAGCAGCTTATCACGGTAATATGAAAGAACTGTATATGATAACCAAGAAGCTTGCAGGCAAGTACTGCAGACCAGAACGACCGGTCAAAGACAAGCAGGGACAAACCATCACAGACTCGGAACAACAGCTTGAGAGATGGGCGGAACACTTTGAGGAACTTCTCAACAGACCAGCACCCGAAAACCCTCCAAACATCGCTGAAGCAGACTCCAACATTGAAATAAACTGCGATCCACCAACAAGAGACGAGATCATCCGCGCCATCAAGAAGATGAAGAACGGCAAGGCAGCCGGCCCAGATGGAATTCCTGCAGAAGCCCTCAAGACGGACGTAGAGACAACAGCCGACATGCTACTACCGCTCTTTGAGAAGATCTGGGAACAAGAAGAAATACCAACAGACTGGAAAGATGGACACATCATCAAGCTACCAAAGAAGGGAGACCTCAGCAGCTGTGAGAACTATAGAGGCATCACACTACTGTCAGTGCCAGGGAAGGTGTTCAACAGGATCCTGTTGGAGAGGATGAGGGACGCAGTGGACGTCAGGCTCCGGGACCACCAGGCGGGCTTCAGGCAGGACAGATCCTGTATCGACCAGATCGCCACGCTACGTATCATTGTCGAGCAGTCCCTGGAGTGGAATTCCTCGCTGTACATCAACTTCGTGGACTTCCGCAAGGCTTTTGACAGTCTCCATCGTGACACCCTGTGGCAGCTCCTCCGACACTACGGGATCCCAGCCAAACTGACACGAATCATCAAGGAGTCGTACGAGGGGATGGCTTGTCAGGTCGTTCATGGAGGCCAGTTAACACGTCGCTTCGACGTAAGGACCGCGCGTACCCCAGGGATGCCTTCTGTCGCCGTTCCTGTTCCTCCTCGCCATCGACTGGGTGATGAGGCGGACGACGGATGGACACAGGGACGGCATCAGTGGACCCTCTGGACTCAATTGGACGATTTAGACTTCGCCGACGACCTTGCTCTGCTCTCCCACAATCGGCAACAGATGCAAAACAAGACCACAAGCCTGGCCTCCCACTCCTCCCAAGTCGGCCTTCACATCCATCCTGACAAGACCAAGATACTGAAGATCAACGCCTCCAGCACAGAGGCAGTGAAGTTGGGGGGACAACAACTTAGAGGAGGTCAAGTCCTTCACGTACCTTGGGAGCGTGATCAACCAGCAGGGAGGAACAGATGCAGACGTGAAGACCCGCATCAGAAAGGCAAGAGCATCTTACAAAGCCCTGAAGAACATTTGGCGATCTCACCTCATTTCATCTTGCACCAAAAAAATCCGCCTGTTCAACTCCAATGTCAAATCAGTACTGTTTTATGGGGCAGAGACATGGCGAACAACAAAGACCACTATCAAGGAAGTGCAAACGTTCATAAATTCCTGCCTACGCGGAATACTGAAGATCCACTGGCCAGTTACCATCAGCAACACAGATCTCTGGGAAAGAACCAACCAAGTGCCAGCAGAAGAAGAGATCAGAAGAAAGAAGATGGCGATGGATTGGACACACCCTGAGGAAACCACCGACCAACATCACTCGCCAGGCCCTGACCTGGAACCCTCAGGGGAAGAGAAAGAGAGGCCGGCCCAAGAAACTCTGGAGAAGGGACCTGGAGGCAGCAGACGCCAGGCAGACCGGCTGCTCCTGGGGGGAGCTGGAGCGGATCGCCCGGGACCGTGGACAATGGCGGGGCGGTTGTGGATGGCCTATGCCCCTCCAGGGGCTCAAGGCCTAAGTAAGTAATATATATATATATATATATATATATATATATATATGTGTGTGTGTGTGTGTGTGTGTGTGTGTGTGTAGATAGATAGATAGATAGATAGATATATATGTATGTGTATATATCAATAAATACATAGATAAATAAGTAGACGGATTAGTAAATAAATGAATGACTAAGATAAAAGAACTATTTTTTTTCAATCGTGAAAATACCGACGTGTCATTTTCCTTGCAGTGAGACTGGATCTCCCGACCCGGTTTTTCTGGGCAAGTTGGGCCACGCGGTACCCGCCACCTGTGTACATAAGCAGACAGACAGACAGGCGGAACCACACTACCCTTCTCCTCCTCCGAAGCTTGAAGTACTTGGCACAGAATCATTCACCCCGGGTGCATTGTTCGTCATTCCACGCGCCCCGCTATCAACAAACAGCAGTATCCCACACTTAAGTGGGATGAAGCACTAGGGAGAATTTGGGGCATAGGGTCATCAGAGAATACACCCCCCCCCCCCCCCCCCGTCCGCCCCCTCCTCCCTCAGTCCCTCACTTCCCCACCCCCCTTGGTGCAGTTGTTTTTGCTGTCTGTTCCTCACAGCCTGAGTGGGCGGATCGCTTTGAAGTTGTCATTAATGAACGCCCCTCCGCTATCGTCTTCTTTTCTTCTGTCTTTTCTTGTTTTTTTCTTTCTTTCTCTCCGTCTTTTTTCTTTTTTCTGCTTTCTTTTTCTTTCTTTTTCCTTCTTTTTCTTTTCTTTTTTTATTTCCTTTTTTTTCTTTTTCTTTCTTTCTGTCTTCTTTTGGTCTTTCTTTCTTTCTTTTTTCTTTTTCTCTCTCTCTCTTTTTTTTTTCAATTTTATTTCTGGCTGTAGGTGACATACCCGCAAGGTGGTAGCATTATTCATGCCCCATGACTAATTTGCGGGTCCTGTTTCCAGATGAACAAGCTTGCATCATTCATGTCTCATCACACAGTTCTTGCTCTGAGAGGAAAACCCCGCAAGGTAACGTTATTCACGTGCCATGACCCCGATTATGGCTCCACATCACACTCCCCGCCGGTGACGTTGTTCTCCCTCATAACCTCTTTCTTGCTCCAGGCCACACACCAGCAAAGTAACATTCTCCATGCACACAGCCTATCGCTTGCCGCTCCCTAACCCCCACCCCCCCTCCACCCCACTTTTCCAGCAGAACGTTTTCTTTTTTTCTTTCTGTAAACCTTCAAAAACACATTCAGAATATTGCGGAGGACAGAACGCAGCGGTACGTCAGCACTGAACAGTCACCTTGCTCAGTCCACATAGAGACCAGGACACCAAAGGCCCCCCCCCCCCCCCCCCCCCTCCCCTTTCGAAACACCCAAGTAGTTCCATGCAGACCAAAGCTCGGGTGATCAGTACAATCTTTTAGCAATCCTGACGTAGCAGCGCCAGACAAGGAAACTGACAAAAGCTGGGGGGTGGGGGAGGGGAGGGGGGATAACCCCCTGTGAAATGAAGTGTCCACAGAGCAGGAAAGAAAATGCTAGGACCAACGCCAGGACATCCAACAGCAGAGGGTCAAAGGGAAATGGAGTCAGCACCAGCACATCTAACAGCAGAGGGTCAAAGGGAAATGGAGTCAGCACCAGCACATCTAACAGAAGAGGGTCAAAGGGAAATGGAGTCAGCACCAGCACATCTAACAGCAGCAGAGGGTCAAAGGGGGCATGGAGTCAACACCAGCACATCTAACAGCAGAGGGTCAAAGGGGCATGGAGTCAACACCAGCACATCTAACAGCAGAGGGTCAAAGCGAAATGGAGTCAACGCCAGCACATCTAACAGCAGAGGTTCGAACGGTTTGGTCACCGGATCAGAATGCCTGTGGACCAACCAGCTTTCAGGGCCTACAATCAGTGGTTCTCTGGAGTCCCAGCAAGAGGAGGACCTGGCAGACGCTGGATGGAAAGCTGGGTGCACACCAGAAATTGATGCGCCAAGGCCTTGCTTAAGGAGTCGAGTATTCATTTCATAGACTGGGGTAACTGGATTGTTTTGAGGGTTTGCATTACGTCTGACAGTTGATTCTCCTCATTTCCTTTCATATGGCCCTCAAGGTACGAGCCAGGTGGTTCCAAGCAGACAGAGACTGAAATCAAAGGAATGGGAGTGTGTTTTATGCGTTTGACGCTGTTAAAGGATAGGGTCACGGGTGAGTGCAAAGGACTGAAATGTGTGTCACCTAAGGAAGGTCATGTATTTGAAGAATGTTCGTGATTTCATCGGTGGATG
>JADBJO010008016.1:47500-60000 GCA_016801955.1 Conus betulinus
AAAGAATTCGTTGTGAAAAGGTTAATATTCCTTTGTCTGTAAAGGAATGCTATAATCTTTTAGAAAAAGACACCAAAGCTCGTGTGGGTTATAATGTAAATCGGCACACCTTTTAAAGCATGTCTTTGTTGAATGTTTTTCCAAGGGAAATTTCCAGCTTGTGTTTTAGACTTAAACATAATTCATTAAAATGTAAATATGTTGATACTGCAAAATGCATACGTGGGAAAAAACTTTTAACATTTCACGCACTATTTAATTGTCCCATTATGCGGCAGTACCTACCCAATTTTCAGTTACCAAAAAATCCTACAATTGATGATTTTAAGACTCTAACTTCAAATCATTCATTTTTGGCTGATGTATTAAAATATTTACTTCGCAGTCCTATTGGTACATTAGTATGAGATTTCCGTATTTTTGAAGCAAACATTGTTTCTGTTGTTCATGTTCACTGATTTAAGCTATATTTTTAATTATGTCTTCATTTGTATAATAATATCAATGTCATCTTGATGTAGATCATTTACAAATATCACAATCGTCGAAAAAAACACACCATGTGAGAAGACGTAAAACTACACACACACACACACACACACACACACACACACACACACACACACACACACACACACACACACACACACACACACACACACACACACACACACACACACACACACACACACACACACACACACACACACACACACGCGCGCGCGCGCGCGCGCGATTTCTAAACAAGTCATCATCATCATCATCATGATCATCCTCATAACTGGCTTCATTTTCTTTCTTCCTTTTTTTTTTTTCTTTTTTTCTTTTTTTTTTTCAAATTGGTGGTGGTGTTGTTATAGAGGATATTGTCGCGTCACGTTGCATCGTAACACGCTAAAAACGTTACAAAAAAATATAACATGGAGTACAGTAAAAACAAAACCAAATAAACTAGAAACACAACAACAAAAACAAGGCTAAAAAATAAAAATTAAAAAAAAAAGGAAAAGAAAAGAAAGAAAAGAAAAGAAAAGAAAGGAAAAGACGCCTTATAAAGGGGAAGGGAAAAAAAAAAAAAAAAAAAAAAAAAAAAGGGGGGGGGGGGGGAAGAAAGTGGTCTCCCTTACATATGTTTTTCTTCCGGTTCCGCCATCATTAAGCGTCTGCTCGATTTCTCAATCTTTCGTCAGCTAATTTATTCCAGATCGTCCCCTCCGCTGGCATTTAAGACCTTAAAGTTCCTGCAGAAGTGAAGGCTGGTCATTCTTAGGCAGACAATTCTGAGATGTCCGGCAAATCGACCGTTTCTTCTGAAAAAGATGAGGTAGAAAATTGGGATTTCCGTTTTGTTTACACCCAAGCAGGAAAGTGTTGAGAAATTTTGTGCAAAATTCTAGTTTAGAGCCCACTCACCTCTACCTCCCTCCACTTTCCACCCCACATCGCACCTCCCTCCACTTTCCACCCCACATCGCACCTCCCTCCACTTTTTCCACATCGCACCCCTCCACTTTCCATCCCACATCGCACCTCCCTCCACTTTCCATCCCACATCGCACCTCCCTCCACTTTCCATCCCACATCGCCCTCCCTTTCCATCCCACATCGCACCCTCCCTCCACATTCCACCCCACATCGCACCTCCCTCCACTTTCCATCCCACATCGCACCTCCCTCCACTTTCCACCCCACATCGCACCTCCGTCCACTTTCCATCCCACATCGCACCTCCCTCCACTTTCCATCCATATCGCTTCTTTCTTTCTTTCGAATACAAAGTATTTTCTCTTTGATTACTCGGAAAATCCTTTGAACGGTAGATAGTCGAGAAGGGTAGGAGAAGATGGCAGCAAGACTGGGTGAAGTGGGGAAGGGACGGGGGTGGGGGTGGGACAGGGCGAATTTTTCTGGGCATATTCGGACCGGGAATCCTCAAAAGCCCTGACATCTGTGTGCTCTTAATCACACACATACATGGGCACATACACAGGCGCCCCCCCCCACCCCCCCCCCCCCATCCCCCCAAACACACACACACATACACACCCCACCCCCACACACACACACACCCACACACACACACACACACACACACACACACACACACACACATGCATACCTGTCTGTGCCATTGTATGAGCTTCTTTCTTTTAATGAAAATATATTCTTCCATGCACTGATTTTTGTTTGTTTAATTAATCTTTTATTCAGAGCACATGTTTTGATCAATATCAGTTCTCTCTCTCTCTATCTCTCTCTCTCTCTCTCTGTCTCTCTCTCTCTCTCTCTCTCTCTCTCTCTCTCTCTCTCACACACACACACACACACACACACACACACACACACACACACACACACACACACACACACACACTCACTCACTCACTCTCACTCACACACACAGGCATTAACTGTCGATGTCACTGAGCCAGCTTTCAGCATTTACTTGACAGGGCTGAATGAATTCCAGATCACTAGTAGTACTGTGACAAGGCAAACCTTGCAAGCTACAGCCAGTTTGCTAGCTGTGTTTGGCCACATTTCTATGGGTTATACAGCGCTTACACTTCCCATGAACTATTCTCTACTCAGGCCCAAGAGAGCGCAATACATCTGTTATTGTGTAGCCAAACATTTACATAACATCACTTCTCATGGTGAAACATGTCCATGACAAATCTTTTCTGAAAGATTTCTTTTTGCCCTGCCTATCACTTTTTCTGTTTTATTGCATTTGATAAGAAGTGTCTTCCATCCTGAGGGTAACAGTAAGCGTCATGTGTCACACAGCAACTGTTTACTTGTGAGTCTAACAGGATTCTAAGCCTGAAATTGCTGTGGTCAGTTTCTCTCTTTGCCTTAGTGTGCCAGCTATCCTGCTGGCTGTGTAACTCCCAGCCTGAAGCAAGCTTTCTGTGTGTTCTGAGATGATTTCCCTCAGACGCTGAGGACTTTAACGTCTGTTCCCTTGGGTGGGCAAAAATGTTTGCCTGTAGTGTCATGGGTAAGCATAAGAATGATGGACACATGTTTTGGATAGATCAACAAATCACCTCACTCAGTCATCCTCTGTATTCTCTCTCTGTCTCTGTGCACATGTCTGTCTGTCTGAGAGTCTGTCTCTCTCTCTGTCTCTCTCTCTGTCTCTTTCATTTTCCTTCATGTTCAAAGTTGATTTTTTTTTCTTTTTCCTTCTTTCTTTCTGTCTTTTTCTTTTCATTTTTTTTTTTTTTTTTTTTTGGTGTGCGTTAATTTATTTCATTTTTAACAGCAGTTAAAGAGTTTCCAGACAATGATGTATGATTGCAGACAGGGGAGGGAACCAGTGTCGGCAGTGGCTCCAGTGGTGAGCAGCAGACTGCAACAGCAGAAGAGCAGCATTCACAGCAGACTGAAGGAGCTGCCGCCAATGACGACAATGCCACAGGTGAGTGCCGCCCATTTCCCACACATTGAAATGGTTGCAACTTTGCATTGGCTTCAGACTGCAGTCAGGGCCTGTTGAAACCATGCACACACCCAGAATATCCTCAATGCACTTTCCAGAATGGTACAAACTTCAAAGCAAACCAGAATTGCGTTCTGGTGGTTAGGTACAAACTTCAAAGCAAACAAACAGTGATTGCGTTCTGGTGGTTAGGTACAAACTTCAAAGCAAACAAACAGTGATTGTGTTCTGGTGGTTAGGTACAAACTTCAAAGCAAACAAACAGTGATTGTGTTCTGGTGGTAGGTACAAACTTCAAAGCAAACAAACAGTGATTGTGTTCTGGTGGTTAGGTACAAACTTCAAACTTCAAAGTACAAACTTCAACAAACAGTGATTGTGTTCTGGTGGTTAGGTACAAACTTCAAAGCAAACAAACAGTGATTGTGTTCTGGTGGTTAGGTACAAACTTCAAAGCAAACAAACAGTGATTGTGTTCTGGTGGTTAGTAACAAATTGATGGGCATAGTGGTGGTTCAGGTGGAAAAATTTATCAGTTGTTTCATTTAATTCTTTTTCCAGACCTACAGAAATGAGCCCAATTTTCAAATATTTGCACAAAAAAAATTGGGTTAGAAGAGATACTTCTCACATACAACTTAAGTGATTTGAAAAGTGGTTTGTTTGAGCTTAGGTGCTGCCCACTGCCTGAGCTTTCACTGAAGACACACTACATTCAGATCTCTATGTCAGAGTCACAGTGTGTCGCCATTGGTGTTCTGAGATGTATCAGCTGCTCTGCTCATCTGCTGTGTTCTTGAAATGTCGATGACAACTATCGGATTAAGTGATGAACTTTGGTGAGAAAAGACAGACTCTAGCTGCAAAGTCTGTTTAAATGTGCACATACTGAAGGTAAAATAACAACAGCCAGTCCTCCATTAGGACCTTTGGCTGTTCGTGTTACAGAGAAAAAATGTGGATTTAATCAGTGTATAATAGTGATTTTATCATATATGTCTACTGCTTTGGGGGTGAAAATAATTCTGTCACTTGCACTTGAGATAGGGATGACAGTTGATAGAAATGGAGTATGTGGGACACAGAAAAATATGAATTTGGGACAATATGAATTTGAAGAAAATCCTCAAAGCAAGGAACTGAACACATGCATTATTGTATGTGGAACAGAAAACATTTTCTTCAAAATCTGTAAAGGTAACAATGCTATTCTTGGAACATTATCTGAGGAACTACTGATTTATTCCCTACTTTTTGTTAGAATTAATGCACAATGCTCACCTGTGTTGTCATAGTTACTATCATAACCTAAGAAAACGCTAAAGATATATGCGTCTTTTGAAATTGGGACACAGTATTTTATTTCATATGTGTGTTATGACAAGATATCCTTTTCAGTGTGAATGGTGTTACTTTTGTTAATTATTTGCTTTGCAATACATTGCCTTAAGAATAATTTTGAAGCAGAAAAAAAAGATGCTGAATTGTATCAAACATTTTTTTCACCCTTCCATATAAACATATTAGGGTAAAATGCATGTACATACACTGCAAAAAAATGTTCTGATGTACACACAAATGATTATGTATAGAATGTACAATGTCTTCATAGCACAAGCAAAACAACAAACAACAACAACGGCAGACTAAAGAAAGGTAACAACAACAACAGCAGCAGACAAAACAAAGGTAACAATAACAACAACAGCAAAAAAAAAAAAAAAAAAAAAAAAAAAAAAAAAAAAAATCAAAGGTAAACAACAACAACAACAGCATTTTTAACACACACATCAGTGGTGGATATTGCAGGCAGCAGAAGTGTATCTTACATCATGTTCAGATGTAGCATTTGTAACACACATCAGTGATGAATATTACAGGCAGCAGCAGTGTATCTTATGTCTGGGTCAGATGTAATATTTTGTAACACACATCAGTGGTGAATATTGCAGTCTGCGGCAGTGTATCTTATCATTGGAAATCATTGGAACTAGAGTATCCTTTGTCTTGTGCATTTTTACAATAACAGCTTAGTGCAGAGTGTAGCGCTTGCAGTGCCATTCACTGGGTTAGAGAGTAACAGGAAAGGAGAAGTGTTATTTGATGTTGTTGATAGTTCTTAGTGCTGCTGTTAAACAGTCACTAACTCAGGAAGCATAGTCCCATGCGGGGTGATCAGGAAGCATAGTCCCATGCAGGGTGATCAGGAAGCATAGACCCATGCAGGGTGATCAGGAAGCATAGTCCCATGCAGGATCAGGAGCATATCCCCATGCAGGGTGATCAGGAAGCATAGACCCATGCAGGGTGATCAGGAAGCATAGTCCCATGCAGGATCAGGAGCATATCCCATGCAGGGTGATCAGGAAGCATAGTCCCATGCGGGGTGGATCAGGAAGCATAGTCCCATGCAGGGTGATCAGGAAGCATAGTCCCATGCGGGGTGATCAGGAAGCATAGTCCCATGCAGGGTGATCAGGAAGCATAGTCCCATGCAGGGTGATCAGGAAGCATAGTCCCATGCAGGGTGATCAGGAAGCATAGTCCCATGCAGGGAGGTCTAAGTGGTAGACATGCTGTGTAGAAATGACAGACACAAGTTACTGCCATGAAGGTGAACGATGTCTCTTGGTCCCCCTTAACTGTGTGTCTGTGGACATGCTGGGACATAGTGTCATGAACTTCACACCAAGTAAGATGTTAAATGTTCTGTAAAAATACAGCAAGGTTATACTCTCTTCCTGCCCAACAATGAATGTGAAAAGGGCAAAAGGAAAGAAAATGTGTGTGTGTGTGTGTGTGTGTGTGTGTGTGTGTGTGTGTGTGTGTGTGTGTGTGTGTGTGTGTGTGTGTGTGTATGTGTGTGTGTGTGTGTGTGTGTGTGTGTGTGTGTGTGTGTGTGTGTGTGTGTGTGTGCATGTGTGTGTGGATGGTGGGAATTAAACATTTATACATTTTTTATTATATTTTTTTTGAATTATTGTGACAAAAAAAGATGACTTATGAGTTAAACAAAAACAAACAAAACAGAAACAAAAAAAAAAAAAAAAAAAAAGACATTCACATGTTGTTTCTTTTCTGTCTGACTCTTGTGCAGCGAAAGAGGAAGAAAGCGAGTCCAGTGCGTCGACCCTGGAACGCCTGCAGCAGTTCATGAGTCAAGTGTTGCATCTTGGGAAGAAGGAGGGTGGGCAGGCAGAGGAGATCCCCAAGCTTCTGGAAGAGGTCAACATGGCGGGCGTGGCACGCTACATCCGGAGTGGAAAATGCAAGAACATTGTTACAAATGGTGGGGCGGGGATCTCAACATGTGAGTGAGAATGTAGGTAGTGGTAGTGTGTGTGTGTGTGTGTGTGTGTGTGTGTGTGTGTGTGTGTGTGTGTGTGTGTGCTTGTGTGCATGTATGTGCATGCATGTGTTCGTGCGTATGTGTGTGCATGCATGTGTGCGTATGTGTTCACGTGCACCCCTCAGGTTTAGCTCGCTCATTATTTCCAATTCTTGCCAGGTTTTTAAGCAGTTGAAATCTTTATTCATTCTTTCTATTTGGATCCCTGTATCTCTTTACGTGTTTATCCACCATCTTTATTTTAAATTCCATGGATGTGTTTTGTTGCGGTTTGCTTTTTTTTTTTGGTACAAACTTTGCAGATGTAAAAGAAGGGCTGTATGAGGTTAAAGTGAGTTCTCACTAATTTATTTTACGTGTTTTTTGCTTTTTTTTTTTGACATGGTTAAGTGAAGTTTGGCTTTTTTGTCTTCAATCTTTCCTGTTATTTTGTTGTTGTTGTTGTTGTTGTTGTTGTTGTTGTTGTGTTGTCATTTTGTGTATGGTGGTGTGTGTGTTATGGGCAGCGCGGGCATTCCGGATTTCCGCAGTCCAGGGTCAGGGCTGTATGACAACCTGCAGCAGTACAACCTCCCCAACCCCCAGGCCATCTTCATGATCGACTTCTTCAGGGTAAGTCAGTGCACCTGACCTCCCCAACCCCCACCAGGCCGTCTTCATGATTGACTTCTTCATGGTAAGTCAGTGCATGAGTGACAGCGGTCATGGTAGTGACCTCCCCACACCCCCCCCCCACCAGGCCATCTTCATGATTGACTCCTCCAAGGTAATCAGTGCATGACTGCTTGACAACCTCCAGTGCCCTCCCCTTCCCCCAACCCATCTTTGTGATTGACTTCTTCAGGGTAAGTCACTCTGCATGACTGACAGAGAGAGAGAGAGAGAGACACACACACACACAGAGGCAGAGTTTCTTCAGGGTTAAGTAATAGCAGAGAGAGAGAGAGAAATAACTAGAGATAGGTTGTGATAGACAGGTGAGAGAGAAATACAGATAGAGAGAGGTGGTAGTCAGGCTGAGAGAAATACAGATGGAGAGAGAGGTGGTAGACAGGTTTAGAGAAATACAGATGGAGAGAGGTGGTAGTAGAGGTTGAGAGAAATACAGATGGAGAGAGGTGATAGGTTGAGAGAAATACAGATGGAGAGAGGGAGACAGGTTGAGAGGACAGATGGAGAGGTGATAGGTTGAGAGAAATACAGATGGAGAGAGGTGATAGGTTGAGAGAAATACAGATGGAGAGAGGTGGTAGACAGGTTGAGAGAAATACAGATGGAGAGAGGTGGTAGACAGTGTTGGGAGAAATACAGATGGAGAGAGGTGGTAGACAGGTTGAGAGAAATACAGATAGAGAGAGGTGGTAGAGGTGGTAGACAGGTTGAGGGAAATACAGATGGAGAGAGGTACACTGGTTGAGACAAATACAGATGGAGAGAGATAGACAGGTTGAGAGAAATACAGATGGAGAGAGATAGAGAGGTTGAGAGAAATACAGATGAGGTAAACAGGTTGAGAGAAATAGGTGGAGAGAACAGGTTGAGAGAAATACAGATGGAGAGAGATAGGTTGAGAGAAATGCAGATGAAGAGAGGTAGACAAGTTTGAGAGAAATACAGATGGAAAGAGGTGGTAGAAAGGTTGAGGGAAATACAGATGGAGAGAGCTAGACTGGTTGAGAGAAATACAGATGGAGAGAGATAGACAGGTTGAGAGAAATACAGATGGAGAGAGATAGGTTGAGAGAAATGCAGATGAAGAGAGGTAGACAGGTTGAGAGAAACACAGATGAAGAGAGGTAGACAGGTTGAGAGAAATACAGATGGAGAGAGAGGTAGACAGGTTGAGGGAAATAGAGATGGAGAGAGGTAGACAGGTTGAGAGATATACAAATAGAGAGAGGTGGTAGACAGGTGAGAGAGAGAGAGAGAGAGAGACACACACACACACACACACACACACACACACACACTACATGAAACGTGAAAACCACACACACACACACACACCTAAAGGGAAAAGAAAGACAGGGGAGAAAAAAGAGAGAGAGAGAGAGAGGGGGGGGGGGGGGGGGGGATAAAAAACTATTACTTGAAATTTTAAGTGTCAGAGTATCCCAGAAGATGAAGTGCAGGCTTATTTGGAAAGGTCTGATATGGTCTTGAGACGATGAAAATGATTTTGATGGTGATGATGAGATGTTGTGATGTGATGATAATGATGATAATGATAACAGTGATGTCATGTGTTCTGTTTCAGGAAAATCCTAAGCCGTTCTTTGTGTTGGCCAAAGAGCTCTTCCCTGGATCTTTAAAGGTAAGTGTGAGTGGACAGCGGGTATTCAGGTAAGTGTGAGTCAGGAGCAGAGATTCAGGTAAGTGTGAGTTTAGGGTGAGGTTCAGGTAAATGTAAGTTTAGGGTGAGATTCTTTCTGGTTCATCTTGCATGCTTCCTCAGTGTGATTACTTTGACACTATTCACATGAGCAAATCTGCATACAGCCACATTCAGGTGTGTGACAGCCTCAGAGAGCTATCAGTGTGGGGTTGTTTTGAGGCCACCCACCAGGTGAGACACTGCATCTCCCCTGAGTCACTTCAGTGGTGCTGGGTCTGGTCAGCGTAGGTCAGGAAATTGGAACGACAGTCTGAAAGACTAACCTGCTTCAGCTAAGTTGCTCCTGCATCGTGAGACACAGGAGGCAGTGAGGGCGTTCCACCGTGATCATTCCTCTACCAGTCTCCTGGCATCACTCCAGCTTCTGCTGACCAACAAAGGTTCCTCTCCCCTGTCAGCGTCCAATCAGTGGCTTGGTGTGCAGGTCGTGTCCTGTCAGCGTCCAATCAGTGGCTTGATGTGAAGGTCGTGTCCTATCAGCGTCCAATCAGTGGCTTGGTGTGCAGGTCGTGTCCTGTCAGCATCCAATCAGTGGCTTGGTGTGCAGGTCGTGTCCTGGGAAGCCTCCAGACATGGCCCAACAAGCACAGTCACTGTCTTTATGATAGAATGTCACAGCCAATGTTAGGTAGGTACTCAAGGTCTGACCAGCGCGTTGAGTTTACATGTAGTCAGACATCTGCTAGGTGGTAGCCACAAGACCCTCTTCTTCAGCTCTTTTATCTCGGTCATTAATTCATTTATCCATAAACTTTAAATCATGTGCAGTGTGGTCTCGAAACTTAGTGGATGCGGTGTAGCATATAATTATGGACTAGTCTGCACACAGTGACACCTCCTTGATGAAACTGAAATGTCTGGTGATCAGCTCTGGGAGCTGTCAGAGAGATGTCTCCAAGAAGTCTGCTGTGGAAGACCTGTATTTTGGTTCCAACCTTTCTGTTAGAGTCCATTGCACTCCTCCAGGTCTGACTGTGTTTAGGTTCCAACCTTTCTGTTAGAGTCCATTGCACTCCTCCAGGTCTGACTGATCTGGTTCCAACCTTTCTGTTAGAGTCCATAGCACTCCTCCAGGTCTGACTGTGTTTAGGTTCCAACCTTTCTGTTAGAGTCCATTGCACTCCTCCAGGTCTGACTGATCTGGTTCCAACCTTTCCATTAGAAATTGAAATTGAAATTCCAGGTCTGACTGATCTGGGTTCCAACCTTTCCGTTAGAAAGGAAACCTTTGCATTAGAAATTGAAATTGAAATTCCAGGTCTGACTGATCTGGTTCCAACCTTTCCGTTAGAGTCCATAGCACTCCTCCAGGTCTGACTGATCTGGTTCCAGCCTTTCTGTTAGAGTCCATAGCACTCCTCCAGGTCTGACCAGGGGTCCCAGAAGCTTTCAAACATTTTTCTTCGATGGGACTAGAACTCACTACCTCCCAGTGTGCTGATGGCAGTGCTAATTACTCTACAGTGGGTGAAAGGTTGCTCTGTATTGAATGTATGAAATGGTGATTATTCATTGTATTTCAGATTCATTTCTCTATTTCTTGGTTTAGTGTTCCATATGAGGTGCCCTACCTCTGTTTACTACTTCAGTGTGTTTGTTTTTTTTCCCTTGGATTAAAATTCTTGGGTTGTGTGTGACTTCATAACAGTTGATCCATTTTATGGGTTGTTTGACTTCATAACAGTTGATCCATTTTATGAGTTGTTTGACTTCATAACAGTTGATCCATTTCATGAGTTGTTTGACTTCATAACAGTTGATCCATTTGATGAGTTGTGTGTGACTTTCATAACAGTCGATCCATTTTATGAGTTGTGTGACTTCATAACAGTTGATCCATTTTATGAGTTGTGTGTCTTCATAACAGTCGATCCATTTTATGAGTTGTGTGTGACTTCATAACAGTCAATCCATTTTATGGGGTGTGTGTGACTTCATAACAGTTGATCCATTTTATGAGGTGTGTGTGACTTCATAACAGTTGATCCATTTTATGAGGTGTGTGTCATGTCATAACCGTGATCCATTTTATGAGGTGTGTGTGACTTCATAAACAGTTGATCCATTTTATGAGGTGTGTGTGACTTCATAATAGTTGATCCATTTTTTATGAGGTGTGTGTCATGTCATAACCGTGATCCATTTTATGGGGGTGTGTGTGACTTCATAACAGTTGATCCATTTTATGAGGTGTGTGTGACTTCATAACAGTTGATCCATTTTATGAGGTGTGTGTCACGTCATAACCATTGATCCATTTTATGAGGTTGTGTGACTTCATAACAGTTGATCCATTTTATGAGGTGTGTGTCACGTCATAACCATTGATCCATTTTATGAGGTTGTGTGACTTCATAACAGTTGATCCATTTTATGAGTTGTGTGACTTCATAACAGTTGATCCATTTGTGTTCTTCCCAGCCCACGCTGTGTCACTACTTCATCCGACAGCTGCACACCAAAGGTCTGTTGCTGCGGCATTACACACAGGTCAGTGTGTGTGTGTGTGTGTGTGTGTGTGTGTGTGTGTGTGTGTGTGTGTGTGTGTGTATGTGTGTGTGTCTGTTGTGTAAGGATTATGTATGTTATGTGTTTTTGTGTGTGTGTGTGTGTGTGTGTGTGTGGTGTGTGTGTGTGTGTGTGTGTGTGTGTGTGTGTTTGGGGGTGTATGTGTGTGTGTGTGTGTGTGTGTGTGTGTGTGTGTTGAATGGGGAGTTAGATGCATATAGTAGTAGTGTGTGTGTGTGTGTGTGTGTGCTTATGTGTGTATGACATGAGTGTGTGTGTGTGTGCGTGTCTGTTTGACCAGATATTTCTGTCCTAGTTATGACTTTTCTCCACTAAACATGAGGGATCCTTACAAGTTCACAGATCCTGCAAAGGTACCAAGGTGAATGCAAAGGTACCAAGGGGAATGCAAAGGTACCAAGGGGAAAACAAAGGTACCAAGGGGGGGAAAACAAAGGTACCAAGGGGAAAACAAAGGTACCAAGGGGAATGCAAAGGTACCAAGGGGAATGCAAAGGTACCAAGGGGAATGCAAAGGTACCAAGGGGGGAAAACAAAAGGTACCAAGGGGAATGCAAAGATACCAAGGGGAATGCAAAGGTACCAAGGGGAAAGCAAAGGTACCAAGGGGAATGCAAAGGTACCAAGGTGAAAGCAAACTGAAAGGTACCAAGGTGAAAGCAAAGGTACCAAGGGGAATGCAAAGGTACCAAGGGGAATGCAAAGGTACCAAGGGGAATGCAAAGGTACCAGGGGAATGCAAAGATACCAAGGGGAAAGCAAAGGTACCAAGGGGAATG
>JADBJO010008016.1:67500-97500 GCA_016801955.1 Conus betulinus
TGCTCTTCCGTCCCCGCTCCCTCAGGAACATGACTCCCATGCTGTTTACACCGGCTCCCTCAGGAACATGACTCCCATGCTGTTTACACCGGCTCCCTCAGGAACATGACTCCCATGCTGTTTACACCGGCTCCCTCAGGAATATGACTCCCATGCTGTTTACACCGGCTCCCTCAGGACATGACTCCCATGCTGTTTACACCGGCTCCCCATACTCTGCTACACCCAGAATTGTCAGGTCCCGATCCCAGAACACGGTCCACAAGGAGCAGTGAACGCCACACCACCATGAGGCAACCCGTCAGAGAACAGGCTGCACTGCTGCTGCTGAGTTCCTTCAGTTGTGTTCTCGATTGATGCGTGTGCTGTCTCAGACACTGCTAGTTGTGTTCTTCATTGATGATGCTGACCTGAGACACTGCTAGTTGTGTTCTTCATTGATGCCTGTGCTGGTCTCAGACACTGCTAGTTGTGTTCTTCAGTGATGCCTGTGCTGATCTGAGACAGGCCTGACACACAATCTGCTAGGCCTTCTGCTGGTGACGTACACTAGTCACAGAGCAAATGTGAGTTTTGTGTGGCTCTGTGGAGCCAACACATCTAAGATAAGCTGGACCCAGTCTGCTAGGCCTTCTACCGGCGACACATGCTAAGTCTCAAAGCAAGTGCAAGTTTTGTGTAGCTTTATGGAGCCAGTGCATTCATTCAGCAACAGTCCCCAGGACGTTGCAGGTATTGACAACTCTGACAGAATATCAGTGTGGGCGTGGACATAGAGAGAAGATCCAAACTGAGGTCACCATGAGAGCAGGGCATGAAGAGCCACAGCATGTGAGACTTCTTTTTAAATGACCAGTCTTTGAGTGGGAGGGGGCAGCAAACGCATGTTTTGGAGTTCTCTTCAGGTCAGAGATGATGTAGTAAGTCTACAGGCTGTACTGCACCCTTTTTGTCATACACTGTGGCATCAACTAGGCCAGAGAGATACAGACAACTGCAGGAATTGTCAGCTATCTCCTCCTCCATCGGCAGGTGAGGTGAAACTGGACTGCGTGGGTCCAGTCTCTTCATTTGAGCCCAAAGAGCAATCAGCTGTGGGTGGGAGCTGGCTGAGGCTGAAAATCCCCACACAAAGAGCCATCAGCTGTGGGTGAGAGCTGGCTGAGGCTGAAAATCCCCACACAAAGAGCCATCAGCTGTGGGTGAAAGCTGGCTGAGGCTGAAAATCCCCACACAAAGAGCCATCAGCTGTGGGTGGGAGCTGGCTGAGGCTGAAAATCCCCACACAAAGAGCCATCAGCTGTGGGTGAGAGCTGGCTGAGGCTGAAAATCCCCACACAAAAAACCTTTCATGAGAATTGAACCCACAGCTTCCCAGCTGACGAGTCTGCAGCACTAACCACTCTTCCAGTGGTGATTGTTGAGTCTACAGCACTAAACACTCTCCATGGTGATTGTTCAGTCTACAGCGCTAACCACTCTTCCATGGTGATTGTTCAGTCTACAGCACTAACCACTCTTCCATGGTGATTGTTCAGTCTACAGCACTAACCACTCTTCCATGGTGATTGTTCAGTCTACAGCACTAACTGCTCTTCCATGGTAATTGTTCAGTCTACAGCACTAACTGCTCTTCCATGGTTATTGTTCAGTCTGCAGTGCTCACCGCTCTTCCATGGTGATTGTTCAGTCTACAGCACTAACCGCTCTTCATGGTGATTGTTGAGTCTGCAGTGCTCACCGCTCTTCCATGGTGATTGTTCAGTCTACAGCACTAACCACTCTTCATGGTGATTGTTGAGTCTACAGTGCTCACCGCTCTTCCATGGTGATTGTTCAGTCTACAGCACTAACCACTCTTCATGGTGATTGTTCAATCTACAGCACTAACCGCTCTTCATGGTGATTGTTGAGTCTACAGTGCTCACCGCTCTTCCATGGTGATTGTTCAGTCTACAGCACTAACCGCTCTTCCATGGTGATTGTTCAGTCTACAGCGCTAACCACTGTGATTGTTGAGTGATTGTTGAGTCTACAGCGCTAACTGCTCTTCCATGATGATTGTTCAGTCTACAGCGCTAACCGTTCTTCAATGATGATTGTTCAGTCTACAGCACTAGCACTAGCCGTTCTTCTATGACGATTGTTCAGTCTACAGCGCTAACCGCTCTTCTATGATGATCGTTCAGCGTTGATTTTTTTCTTGTTTTTTTTTGCTTCTGCTGTTGATGTAGTCGTTCATTATTTTCATGTACTGGGCACTTGGGTCTGATGGCTTTGTGGGTGGGAGTGTAATGTGTATGAACTACTTTGCTTTGTTGTGTGGGTGGGAGTGTAATGTGTATGAACTACTCTGCTTTGTTGTGATGTCCCCTGAACGAGTGTGGTGGTGGTGGTGAGCATGGTTGTGTCCCCTGTGCAGGATTTGAAGCAGTGTGACCTGCTGATAGTGATGGGCACGTCACTGGTGGTGCAGCCCTTCGCCTCCCTCGTCAACAGGTAGTGTGTGTGTGTGTGTGTGTGTGTGTGTGTGTGTGTGTGTGTGTGTGTGTGTGTGTGTGTGTGAGTGTGTGTGTGTGTGTGTGTGTGTGTGTGTGTGTGTGTGTGTGTGTGTGTGTGTGTGTGTGTGTGTGTGTGTGTGCGCGTGTGTGTGTCTGTGTGTGTGTCTGTGTGTGTGTCTGTGTGTGTGTCTGCATGTATGTATGTATGTATGTATGTATGTATGTATGTATGTATATGTGTGTGTGTGTGTGTGTGTGTGTGTGTGTGTGTGTGTGTGTGTGTGTGTGTGTGTTTGCATGTGTATGTGTGGTGTGTGTTTGTCTGTCTGTCTGTCTGTATGTATGTATGTCTGTATATGTGTGTGTGTGTGTGTGTGTGTGTGTGTGTGTGTGTGTGTGTGTGTGTGTGTGTGTGTGTCTGTATGTATGTATGTCTGTATATGTGTGTATGTGTGTATGTCTGTCTGTATATATGTGTGTGTGTGTGTGTGTGTGTGTGTGTGTGTATGTGTGTATGTATTTATGTATGTGTGTGTGTATGTGTGTGTATGTGTCTGTGTATGTGTGTGTGTGTGTGTGTGTGTGTGTGTGTGTGCATCTGTCAGTGTGTGTGTCTGTATGTGTGTCTATATATGTGTGTGTGTGTGTGCACATGTGTGTTGGGGAGTATGTAGGGGGTGGGTGGAAGGGTAGAAAGTGGGGACAGGTGGATGTTGAGCGAGGATTCTCACGTCCGTCCTTTTTTTCCCTGTTGGCAGGGTTCCTCCCTCCACGCCCCGCCTCTACATCAACCTGGAGAAACCACCGTCAGCAGGGGTGGGTACTCCGCTTGACTGCCTCCAGTTGTCTCCCTATGTCCCCTCCCCTTCCTCCGTTCCGTCTCTCTGTGCCTCACTCTTTTCTGTCTCTCTGTCTGTCTCTCTCTGTGGCCTCACTCTTTCTGTCTCTCTGCCTGTCTCTCTCTGTGGCTCACTCTTTTTCTTTCTCTCTGTCTGTCTGTCTCAGTGCCTCACTCTTTCTGTCTCTCTGTCTGTCTGTCTCTCTGTCTTTTCTCTGTGCCTCATTCTTTCTGTCTCTCTGTGCCTCAATCTTTCTTTCTCTCCATTTGTCTGTCTCTCTCTGTGCCTCAGTCTTTCTTTCTATCCATCTGTTTGTCTCTCTGTGCCTCAATCTTTTTCTTTCTATCCATCTGTCTGTCTCTCTCTGTGCCTCACTCTTTCTGTCTCTCTGTGCCTCAGTCTTTCTTTCTATCCATCTGTTTGTCTCTCTGTGCCTCAATCTTTCTTTCTATCCATCTGTCTGTCTCTCTCTGTCTCTCTCTCTCTTTCTTTCTATCCATCTGTCTGTCTCTCTGTGCCTCAATCTTTCTTTCTATCCATCTGTCTGTCTCTCTCTCTCTGTCTCACTCTTTCTTTCTATCCATCTGTCTGTCTCTCTGTGCCTCAAATCTTTCTTTCTATCCATCTGTCTGTCTCTGTCTCTGTCTCACTCTGTCTCTGTCTCACTCTTTCTTTCTATCCATCTGTGTGTCTCTCTGTGCCTCACTCTTTCTTTCTGTCCATCTGTCTGCCTCTCTCAATCTCTCTTTCTTCTCCAACATTTTCTGTCTGTGTGTCTCTTACATCTCTCTCTCTCTCTCTCTCTCTCTCTCTCTCTCTCTCTCTCTCTCTCTCTCTCTTTATATATCTCTGTCTGTGTGTCTGCGCATTCTCTCTGGGAGTTATTGTGGGGGGGGGGGGGGGGGGGGTTGGGGGGGGGGGGGGGGGGGGGGCAATTCTGGGGGGGGGGGGGGGGGGGGGGGGGGGGGGGGGGGGGGGGGGGGGGGGGGGGGGGGGATTACAATAATGTCTCGGGGGCCTTAAGGGGGGGGGGGGACTTCGCTTAATTACTGATGATCTTTAAAAAAAATGTTAAGTACTGTATCCGCTATATATCCGGAGAGACAGGAAGGCCCTGTTCACATTACTCCATGGCATAATGTATCAGTTATTGCCTTACAATATTACATTACTCCATGGCATAATGTATCAGATATTGCCTTACAATATTACATTACTCCATGGCATAATGTATCAGTTATTGCCTTACAATATTACATTACTCCATGGCATAATGTATCAGATATTGCCTTACAATATTACATTACTCCATGGCATAATGTATCAGTTATTGCCTTACAATATTACATTACTCGATGGCATAATGTATCAGGTATTGCCTTTACAATATTACATTACTCCATGGCATAATGTATCAGATATTGCCTTACAATATTACATTACTTGATGGCATAATGTATCAGATATTGCCTTACAATATTACATTACTCCATGGCATAATGTATCAGATATTGCCTTACAATATTACATTACTCCATGGCATAATGTATCAGATATTGCCTTACAATATTACATTACTTGATGGCATAATGTATCAGATATTGCCTTACAATATTACATTACTCCATGGCATAATGTATCAGTTATTGGTTTACAACATTGCATCGGAGATGAAAACATATGAGCCCTCGAAGGTTTCGAGACTTTGCAGTGGCTAGATTCTTGCACTCGGTGTGTATGAGTTTTAATTACATCATTTAAGATATAATTTAGAACAGTGTGGCTAAATCAAGGAGCAGAAGTTTATTCTGGTTTTTTTTGTGTGTGTGTGTGTGTGTTTTGGACTTCAAAGGAATATAGAAATTGATAACACACCCCTCTTAGCATTATTACCAATCCATCTTAACCACAACTGTCACATATACCACACCACCCCACTAAAACTAACCACACACAACCCCATCCCCTCACTCCTCCCCTCCCTCCATGCACACCTCCCCCCCACCCCCCCCCCCCCCCCCCCCCCCCCCCCCCCCCCCCCCCCCCCCCCCCCCCCCCCCCCCCACCCCCCCCCCCCCATTATTACCCCCCCCCCCCCCCCCCCCCCCCCCACCCCCCCCCCCCCCCCCCCCTAAACCCCCCCCCCCCCCCCCCCCCCCCCCCCCCCCCCCCCCCCCCCCCCCCCCCCCCCCCCCCCCCCCCTTTCCTCTCTCCCATAATCCCCTCTGTCATTTCCTTCTGTCGGCCATTCTTCACAGCACACCACATGGACATCAGATAAGTCTCTCTTTGTTCTTTGTTTGTACTGTCCTAAATGTTAAATGTGATCTATTTTTTTTGCTTGAAGAAGACCCAAGAGGTCGAAATGCATCGTGTCTTGTCCTGTACTTTGTTTGTCAATGTCCTTGGCGGAACTAACCCTTACTCTTTCCAAAATTTAGCCAGGTTAATTATCAATCCTTTTTGTGTAGAAACGTTCTTAGAACATCAAAATGAACCAGGAGCTGTGAAGAATACTGTCTTACAAATATTGACAGATATATCAATATTTGTAGAGCAAATTTGAAATCTGAGTAACAGTTACTTTGGAATAGGCAACAGTTACAAATCTGAGTAACAGTTACTTTGGGGTAGGCAACAGTTA
Organism: Conus betulinus; assembly: GCA_016801955.1. Taxonomy (NCBI): domain Eukaryota; kingdom Metazoa; phylum Mollusca; class Gastropoda; order Neogastropoda; family Conidae; genus Conus; species Conus betulinus. Next base: position 73,485 of record JADBJO010008016.1, read on the forward strand.
CAGATCTGAGTAACAGTTACTTGGGGTAGGCTACAGTTACAAATCTGAGTAACAGTTACCTTGGGGTAGGTAACAGTTACAAATCTGAGTAACAGTTACCTTGGGGTAGGCACCAGTTACAAGGGGTGCTTCATAGACAGCATGTGGTTCAGTCCTCATCCCTCCACCTGTCTGGTTCATAGACAGCATGTGGTTCAGTCCTCATCCCTCCACCTGTCTGGTTCATAGACAGCAAGTGGTTCAGTCCTCATCCCTCCACCTGTCTGGTTCATAGACAGCGTGTGGTTCAGTCCTCATCCCTCCACCTGTCTGGTTCATAGACAGCGTGTGGTTCAGTCCTCATCCCTCCACCTGTCTGGTTCATAGACAGCGTGTGGTTCAGTCCTCATCCCTCCACCTGTCTGGTTCATAGACAGCGTGTGGTTCAGTCCTCATCCCTCCACCTGTCTGGTTCATAGACAGCGTGTGGTTCAGTCCTCATCCCTCCACCTGTCTGGTTCATAGACAGCGTGTGGTTCAGTCCTCATCCCTCCACCTGTCTGGTTCATAGACAGCGTGTGGTTCAGTCCTCATCCCTCCACCTGTCTGCTTCTCCCAGTTTCCCCTCATTCCTGCACCTCCCCTCCCTCTCCTGCACCTCCCCTCCCTCTCCTGCACCTCTGCCTCACCTTTCTGACCTCTCATTCCCCCCAACCCCTTCCGCCCGACAAGATAGAAAGAAAAGAGAAGAAGAAGTGTGTGTTGTTGTGATGCTGTGATTCGGCGATGAGAAGTAAAGAACACATTTTGCCGGGATCTGGATGTTGTGTGAGAAGTGGTAAGGTTGATGAGAAACCTGATGTGATGGCATCCCAGCACTTCGTCATACCGTTCTGGCGGCTGTACATTGTGACCGGCTGCGAGAAGTTATTGTTGGTTTGTCTCTGTCTTTGGGCAGGAAGACTTGCTGTCTCTCTTCTTGGGTGGTGGTGGTGGATTCCGCTTTGACGCCGAAGACAACTACAGGTTTGGTGTGTGTGTGTGTGTGTGTGTGTGTGTGTGTGTGTGTGTGTGTTTGTATGTGTGTGCATGATTCAATGTGCACATACCATGTGTTGGGATATGTGTAAGCCCTAAATCTGTATATATAGGTGATTTTTATAATGTCCAAAAATTAAAAGAAGTGTGTGTGTGTGTGTGCGTGTGCGTGTGTGTGTGTGTGTGTGTGTGTGTGTGTGTGTGGTGTATGTGTGTATGCTGTGTGTGTGTGAGTGTATGTGTGTGTATGTTGTGTGTGTGTGTGGTGTGTGTGTGTGTGTGTGTGTGTGTGTGTGTGTGTGCGTGTGTGTGTGTGTGTGTGTGTGTGTGTGTGTGTGTGTGTGTGTGTGTGTGTGTGTATGTGTGTGTGGTGTGTGTGTGTGTGTGTGTGGTGTGATGTGTTGTGTGTGTGGGGTGTGTGTGTGTCTTGTGGAGGGGGACGTCTTCCAACAGGTGACCTGTGATGACGGTGTTCCATTCTGGCCGAAAGTAGGATGGGGGGGGATATTCTTGGGAATGGGGTGAGGAGGGGAGTGAGGTGATGGAAAGTGGGAGGGGATAAGGAATGGGGATTCATGATTCATGCTGCATTCTTCCCAATCAGTTTGCGTGGGGGTGGGAGGGGTCGTGTGAGTATGTGTTTGAAGGGGAGGGGGGAGGGGAATGATTCATGCTGCATTCTTCCCAATCAGTTTGCGTGGGGGTGGGAGGGGCGTGGTATGGGGGAGGGGGGAGGGGAATTATTGTGAGCATTATCCCAATGTTTGCGTGGGGGTGGGGGGGAGGGGATGTGTTTGAAGGGGAGGGGGGAGGGGATGATAAACACACAAGCACACACACAATGCAAGCCAAGAGTGCCTATAAATGGTGCTTTACAACACCAAATGACCTGGCAGAAAAGTCCACTCTGAGCACACACACCAGACAACACCAAATGACCTGGCAGAAAAGTCCACTCGAGCACACACACCAGACAACACCAAATGACCTGGCAGAAAAGTCCACTCTGAGCACACACAACACAACACCACCAAATGACCTGGCAGAAAAGTCCACTCTGAGCACACACAACAAACACCACCAAATGACCTGGCAGAAAAGTCCACTCGGAGCACACACACCAGACAACTCCCAAATGACCTGGCAGAAAAGTCCACTCGGAGCACACACACCAGACAATACCAAATGACCTGGCAGAAAAGTCCACTCGGAGCACACACACACCAGACAATACCAAATGACCTGGCAGAAAAGTCCACTCTGAGCACACACACCAGACAACACCAAATGACCTGGCAGAAAAGTCCACTCGGAGCACACACACCAGACAACACCACCAAATGACCTGGCAGAAAAGTCCACTCGGAGCACACACACCAGACAATACCAAATGACCTGGCAGAAAAGTCCACTCGGAGCCACACACCAGCACACCAAATGACCTGGCAGAAAAGTCCACTCGGAGCACACACACCAGAAATACCAAAAGACCTGGCAGAAAAGTCCACTCGGAGCACACACACCAGACAACACCAAATGACCTGGCAGAAAAGTCCACTCGGAGCACACACACCAGACAATGCTGCTTTACAACACCAAAGTCAACCCTGAGCACACTCACACCAGACAAGGAGACATCCCAAAAGAATAATGTTCCCAGCTTGCGCATATACCTGTTACATGTACTCAGCTACAAGTGGAGAAGTAAACAAGCAGAATTATCCTTTATTCAGGACCAACACACCCTTTTTTTTTAATCTTGAAGATACTTAATCAAACACACAGATGAATGGTAATAAATACAGGTAAGCTAATCAAACACACAGATGAATAGTAATAAATACAGGTAGCTCAGATTGATTAGTTTGAAAAGACATTTTTAATGAGACAAGGAAGAGTAATAGCGTTGGTGTTTCTGTTTGTTCATTCTGTTTATCTTTTACTATCCAGATTTAAGATTGCCTTGTAGTCTGTAGTGAGTATCCCCCCCTGCATTGCCCAAGACGGTTGACTTCTGCCTCGCCCTCTGTTTTGTTGCTGACAGGACGAACTTCGCACACCTGTTGAAGGACGACCACGCCCGCATTGACAAAGAGATGGCGTCCCAGGGGGCAACGTCCCAAGGAGGAGGAGGGGCAGCGTCAGCCCTCTGACCTCATCCCTGACCTCATGGCGACCTCTGTCTTCTTGTCCTGCTTTTTGGGGCAGGACGCTTTCAGGGCATGGCTTCCGTTAACTGACAGACAATGCTACGCAAGTCTGTAGTCTGTCAATGAAAAAAAAAAAAAAAGAAAAAAAAAATGTAGAAATATGTTGTATTGATTTGAAAAAGTCCAAGACATGATTTGAATCCAGTTGGATGCTTGCTGTTTTTGTTTTGTTGTGGTTGTTGATGTATTGTTGTTGAATTTTCCTCACATTCATTGTGAAGGAGGTTTCAACAAACCCAGGTCATTTTAGATGGAGGTCCAGCGATCACACAGGCAAACTCTGATGTTAAGACAGTAAAATGTGAGATGCCACCAAACAAGTGTAGTGAACCAACCTCAGGCCTTGCGGCTTTCTTCAGGCCAAGGCGATGAAGCAGAACAGTAAGGTGCATACAGCTCTAGCCTCCTGGTGTGGGTGAGGTAATGGTGAATTCTCACTGAACCTTCTACTGATCACTAAGAAGTGTACAGGTCTGGTGCATCACACACTCTGACATTTGTATCAATACCATTGAAGAGTTGGAAAAAACAAAGCTGAAGCTTAATCAATCAAATCTCTAATCCATGCTCTTCTTTTCAGTTTAAAATCCGTTTTAAACAGTTTATTTTATTAACTGTTTAAAACGGATTTTCTTTGTACAGAAGAAAAGAAGATATGTTTTACCCATAATGGCTAGAGGTGGAAAGAAAATTTCAGAAAATTATTTGCAGCCATCCCTTTTTTACCCATGTATTGAAAATAGTAACATCATCTGATCGGTCGACTCAAATGCCAGGGTATTAAATCTCAGTAGGGCATGTTGCAGGCCTGATCTCTCTTTATCTCAGTAGGGCATGTCACAGGAGTTATCTCTTTATCTCAGTAGGGCATGTCACAGGAGTTAGCTCTTTATCTCAGTAGGGCATGTCACAGGAGTTATCTCATTATCTCAGTAGGGCATGTCACAGGAGTTAGCTCTTTATCTCAGTAGGGCATGTCACAGGAGTTATCTCTTTATCTCAGTAGGGCATGTCACACAGGAGTTATCTCTCTTGGCTGACACCTCATATTAGTGAATAGGAAATGTCACAAGGGTTGTCTCTCTTGGCTGTTGCCCAGCCAGCGTTGGTGGGTATAGGGAATGTTACATGAGTTATACCCCTTGGCCTTAGCCTCATGCTGATGACTAGGAGGAAATGGTGTCTTGCCTGTTTACAGGTCAGGAAATGCTTCATTTCCATGCAGATGAACTGTTGGGTGTGCTGTGTAACATCAGAATCATTACCCACTGTCAGCTTCACCAGGATGTCTGTACCACTCCTCAAAGGAAAGGGTCAACAGGTCATGTGGAACTTGGATGTCTGTACCACTCCTCAAAGGAAAGGGTCAACAGGTCATGTGGAACTTGGATTCCAAATATGAAATCACAGAAAATGTAATAATGGAGGTGATCACAATCCCAAAGGAGGATGTGGAGAGAAATGCTGTCGTCCTAACAGATTTCTAAGTCAGGTTGGGTTGTCTTCTGATTTCAGTGTGGATGATGATTTGTACATCACGTGCCATCTGCTGTGTTTTTTTATTTTGTTCAGTTTTATGTTAGAAACCGTGTAATACAAATTGTCAGTCTTGTTGCTGTGATGTTAGGAAAACTGTAGGAGGGGGTTTGTGAATACAAAATGAAAAAAAAAAAAAGCTGTGATAATTCAGTTTCTGGGGACAATAAGGTGAATGTGTGTACAGTGATTTTTCTGTGAATAAATGCAGTATAACAGCATTAAATGAGAATATTTGACTCTGTGTGTGTGTGTGTGTGTGTGTGTGTGTGTGTGTGTGTGTGTGTGAGAGAGAGAGAGAGAGAGAGAGAGAGAGAGAAAGAGAGAGAGAGTTCAAAGTTGTATGCACAATTTCATGCATTGATCTGTATGAGGAATTGGTCCTTTTTCGAGATCTAAGTGAACTCACTTTGAGATCATGTAACGCTGACAACTCACTGTGAGATCATGTAACGCTGACAACTCACTGACATCATGTAGCACTCACTGTGAGATCATGTAACGCTGACAACTCACTGTCAGATCATGTAATGCCGACAACTCACTGTGACATCATGTAGCACTGACTGTGAGATCATGTAACTCTGACAACTCACTGTGACATCATGTAACACTGACTGTCAGATCATGTAACGCTGACAACTCACTGTGACACCATGTAGCACTGACTGTGAGATCATGTAACTCTGACAACTCAATGTCAGTTCATGTAATGCTGACAACTCACTGTGAGATCATGTAGAACTGACACTCGCGCTATGACGTCATGTACAGCTGACAACTCGCTATAACGTCATGTAAATCTGACAACTCGCTGTGACATCAAGTAAAGCTGACAACTCGCTATGACGTCATGTAAAGCTGACAACTCGCTATGACATCATGTAAAGCTGACAACTCGCTATGACGTCATGTACAGCTGACAACTCGCTGTGACATCATGTAAAGCTGACAACTCGCTGTGACATCGTGTAAAGCTGACAACTCGCTGTTTAGATGATGATAGTGAGCATTTGGATGCCATCAGATGGACAAAACACTAGTGTAAATGTCACCAGATTCTGCACGATAATGGATTTGTGTCACACACACACACACACACACACACACACACACACACACACACACACACACACACACACACACACACACACACACACACACACACACACACACACACACACACACACACACAGCAACAACGTTAGTTTCAAACTTTACTGTTTATTCGTCCGAAGATAAGTGACATCAAGATGAAGAAGAAAGCAGAAGACTCGGTATTCAGACAGAAGGTTCGGGGGGGGAGGAGGATGGAAATCCTGGCATCGACACCTTTGTTATAAATCTGGGGGGGGGGGGGGGGGGGGGGGGGGGGGGGGGGGGGGGGGGGGGGGGGGGGGGGGGGGGGGGGGGGGGCATTGTGAGTGGTTGGGTGTCTTCAGGTTTGATTGACTACAACTCGTTTCCTGTCAACAGAAACGGGTATTCACATGTATCCTCATGATTTTCAAAGAACATGGAACTCTCTCTCTCTCTCTCTCTCTCTCTCTCTCTCTCTCTCTCTCTCTCTCTCTCTCATACAACCACACACACAGACACATCTCTCTCTCTCTTTCATACAACCACACACAGACACACACAGAGGCACGCACGCACGCACACACACATGTTTTCTCTGTCTGTCTGTCTGTCTCTCTCTGTCTGTCTCACACACATTCTCACTCTCTCTCTCTCTCTCTCTCTCTCTCTCTCTCTCTCTCTCTCTCTCTCTCATACACACACACACACACAGACACATCTCTCTCTCTCTCTCTCTCTCTCTCTCACACACACACACACACACACGTACACACACACACACACACGCGCGCGCGCTCGCGTGCGCGCGCGCGCGCGCTCTCTCTCTCTCTCTCTCTCTCTCGATCTCTCTCTTCTCTCACACACACACACACACACACACACACACACATACACACACACACACACACACACTCACATGCGTCTGTGTGTGGTTGTATGAGAGAGAGAGAGAGAGAGAGAGAGAGAGAGAGAGATGTACATCTCTTTTTTTCTCTCTCACATTTCCATCTCTCTCTCTCTCTCTCTCTCACACACACACACACACACACACACACACACACACACACACACACACACACACACACATATATCTCTCTCTCTCTCTCTCTCTCTCTCTCTCTCTCTCTCTCTCTCTCTCTCACACACACACACACACACACACACACACACACACACACATTTTGCTCTCTCTCTCTTGCTTTCTGTCTGCTGTCTGTCTGTCTGTCTGTCTGTCTCTCTCTCTCTCTCTCTCTCTCTCTCTCTCTCTCTCTCTCTCTCTCTCTCTCTCACACACACACACACACACACACACACACACACACACACACAGAGGAAGACGGCCCCTACCCTGGTCAGCAGTCGTTGCAGACATGGTTAGCACACAGGTCGGCCAGTTCTTTGGGACTCAGCTCGCTGACCGTGGCCAGACAGTTGTCCAGACACTTCTTCAGACTCCCCCCCGGACACACACCCCTGTGCACAGGGCGCGCCACTCGCTGCACGTGATGCTCTGTCCACAGCCCGTCCATCAGCCACCACCACCACCACCTCCACCAACCTCCATCTCCACTACCACCACCTCCACCACCACCACCACCACCAACGATAACGATGATAATGACCATAAAATAATGATAATGATAATAATATACTCAACTCGTGCTCGATAGAGGAAATGGAAATTACATTTTATAATGAAACACAAAGATGAGAAGGATGGGGATGGGATAGCCAGGGAAGGGGTAGGGGTGGGAGGGGGGGGGGGGGGGGGGGGGGACAAAAAATAAAAAGAATGAGAAAGTTGAAAGAAAGAAAAGAAGGAAATAAGCTTGCTAGGTCTGGGAATAAGCCCTGTGACCCCACGGTCTGGTTCAGTTCCCGTGGTCTGTTGGCTCAGACCTGTATGTGTGGGAATGAGCCCTGTGACCTCACGATCTGGTTCAGTTCCCGTGGTCTGTTGGCTCAGACCTGTATGTGTGGGAATGAGCCCTGTGACCCACGGTCTGGTTCAGTTCCGTGGTCTGTTGGCTCAGGCCTGTATGTGTGGGAATGAGCCCTGTGACCTCACGATCTGGTTCAGTTCCCGTGGTCTGTTGGCTCAGGCCTGTATGTGTGGGAATGAGCCCTGTGACCTCACGATCTGGTTCAGTTCCCGTGGTCTGTTGGCTCAGGTCTGTATGTGTGGGAATGAGCCCTGTGACCTCACGATCTGGTTCAGTTCCCGTGGTCTGTTGGCTCAGGCCTGTATGTGTGGGCTATGCTCACCTCCATGGGACATCAGCTCACCAGATGTGTCCAGAGAAGACATCATCATTCCAGGAGTTACAGACCGTCCAGAAAATGGCAGACACTTTACGAGGGTTCCAGGTATTTCTCGCCATAGAATGCTCCGTGCATTTTGATTGGTTGTGCTTAGTCACGACTCCATGTTCCGTGCATTTTGATTGGTTGTGCTAAGTCACGATTCAATGTTCCGTCATCTTGATTGGTTGTGCTTAGTCACGACTCAATGTTCCGTCATTATTGGTTGTGCTAAGTCATGACTCCCATTCTATCTTTCACGTTCAGAGCTTTCTAAGATTGGCAACTCTATTCGTCATGACTCCTGACTGTTCTAGAAAGCTCCATACAATTGTCATTGGCTAGAACACTTCACGGTTCTGAATTGTCAAGAACACTGCATGCACTTCGAGTTTGCTCCATACAATTGTCATTGGCTAGAACACTTCACGGTTCTGAATTGTCAAGAACACTGCTTGCACTTCGAGTTTTGACTGGCCACAGTACGTCCTCATTCGCACATGTTCCAGATAATTCCATGCTTGGTGATTGGCTGTATAATTGAACAAAAACCACAACACACATGACAAAACCACATGACACAAAACAACAATGCGATGTAACACAACACAACAAAAACAACACAGGCCAATGTATAGCAGAAAGGGAAACAATACAGAGCAATACAACAGGGTGATAGTAGGCAACACAGTACAGTGCAGTACAACACAATACAGGGCGATAGTACGCAGCACAGTACAGTGTAATACAACACAATACAGGTGATAGTACATAACACAGCACAGTGCAGTACAACACGATACAGGTGATAGCACATAACACAGTACAGTGCAGTACAACACAATACAGGGTGATAGTACATAACACAGCACAGTGCAGTACAACACGATACAGGTGATAGTACATAACACAGCACAGTGCAGTACAACACGATACAGGTGATAGTACATAACACAGCACAGTGCAGTACAACACGATACAGGTGATAGTACATAACACAGCACAGTGCAGTACAACACGATACAGGGTGATAGTACATAACACAGCACAGTGCAGTACAACACAATACACAGTAGGCAACACAGTACAGTGCAGTACAACACAATACAGGGTGATAGTATGTAACACAGTACAGTGCAGTACAACACAATACAGGGTGATAGTATGTAACACAGTACAGTGCAGTACAACACAATACAGGGTGATAGTACGTAACACAGTACAGTGCAGTACAACACAATACAGGGTGATAGTATGTAACACAGTACAGTACAGTGCAGTACAACATAATACAGGGTGATAGTAGGTAACACAGTACAGTGCAACTGAATACAACATAATACAAGACGATGAAATGCACTGCTACACACCACAGGACAAAATAAGTGCATGCAAGATAATATGATGTTGCCTGATACAATATCAAACAATACATTACATGCAGAACAACACAATACAATGGTATTAAATGCAATAAAAGACAAAACAATGTGATTCAATGCGATGCTATTGTGGCAATGGAATGTCCTACAAGACACACCAAATTCAATGCCATCCAAGATAATACAGTGCAATAAATACAATACTACACTGCAATGTAAGATTATACAAGACAGTGTAATACATATGGAACACACCACACCACAAAATATAGAAATGAATGCAAATTTACCATGATGCTGAGCTGACTGTACGACAGAGGTTACTAAGACAACCAACGCCAACACCCTGAGCGTCCTCTGCAGGTCCATTACTATTTCCTGACGACCGATAACTCTTCCTCTTCCTGAAATCAAAGTCCGTGAACGGATGCTTATCACCATGTTCAATGCAGCAGTCTTCCAGAGCCCAGACATCACAAAGACCCATGCACTCTTAAACAGCAAAAATCCCAGGGTTGTTTTTTTTTCCCTGGTAAAGCAATTGCCAAAACAAGTCGAAAAGCAGAATAAGAATACTTCATCGAAAATGAGCAACCTTTACCATGTTGCTGATCAGTTCCGTTCAGTTCAGTTCAGTGGTTTATTTAATGTCTTTTCATCGCCAGATGATATTAGACATGGCAGAAAGAGAGACGAAGGAGGTTGAAGAGGAGGGGCATGCCACAGGGAGGCACACCACTGACAAATCCACAGACACTGCAGAACACTGAATGCCGACGTAGGCCTCCACTGTCAGGGGTCCAGTACCTCCATCCACCGAAAACGGAACACTTGTGTGTGTCAGTGTTCAATGCAGCGCAATACAATATGAACAGACACGGGCTAAAAGTTTATAATGCACACAAAATTATGCTTTTCAAATGATGGATTGGATGGCTGTGGGAACAGAGCACAGCTTCAGAGCTTGACGAGTCATGCTTTTACACATGAAGTAAAACAGAAAGTGAAGAAAGGCAAAAAAGCGCGAGAAAAAAAAATTGAAAGAAGGAAAAAAGAAAAAAAAAAAAAGACAAAAAAAAGACACGTAGATAAACAGACTGTATGTCTGATTAGTATGACACAATTTTTCACATTTCCGCCAGAATCTGTTTCTTCTGTTTGCCTGCATGCACTGGGCGATCATGTGACTGAAACCAGCTATTTCCTGAGATATATCAATGATCATCATCATAATTATATTGATAGACACGTATCCATTTGAAAAACGACGATTTCCTTTTAAAGAATAAGAACATTTACTGGTTTTCGACGGAAAATTAGACTTGGTGTTTCTCAGCTGTTGTCTGCTCCATTCAACTGCCACAAACAAATTGAGGGGGGGGGGGGGGGGGGGGGGGGGGGGTAATGTTAATGGAGATGAAGGGGGAAAGGAGGGGGGGGGGGGCATCAGTTTGGAGGTGATAAAACATAGCTTAGTTCGCCAACTCCAGGACAAAATGCAGCGATGGATCATTTGTACCGTTCTCTCACCAAGCTTGAAACAGCAGCAGATCATCGACAGATGAGTGAGTGGGTTTGATGGAACTGGGGAGACAGTTCCATGGGTATGTGGTCGAGGGAACCATGACTTCCAGTGTGTTTCACTATGCCATTTTCCCGCATGTGGTGTGAGATCATAGGCCAGTGTCGCAGACACGAGAACTCACATGGCGAAAGCTTTTCCTTGCCTACGGGGTTGTGAGAGGTCATTCACCTCGGAAATTGTTTGAACTCATTGGCGCTGGCTTGCTGAGATCAGCAGTCATTTCATTTATGCGTCCATATAGACGAATGCTTATTAAGACCATCATGGGGGAAATACAGTGGCATCATTTACCAGAGGTCCACGACATGCGGACGATGGATATAAAAGAGAGGAGGAGGGGGGAGTGGGGGTGTTGGAGAAGGAGGGAGGTTTGCTGGTTACTCTTTGTGTCAACTAAGGCCCCACGTGGCTCAGGGGGGGGAGGGGGTGGGGAGAGAACGGCAACATGCCTTCGTGTCATGGGATAGGAGGGGGGGGGGGGGGGGGGTAGTGCCAGTGGGGGGGGGGGGAGTGGGGAGTGAGACTGGCAATTGTTATAATAATGTAAACTGCACAGCGGCGTAGTGCGCCCCATGTGGGAGTGCAGGGGAGTTGAAAGGGGATGGCAGGTGGACCGAGAATAACGAAAGTCGTTACACGTTTCCCATGACGTAACTTTCTCTTGTAAGAGATAGTGTAAGTCGGACAGCTCACACTGTTCTAAGGGAGACAAAGGGGAGGGGGGGGGGGGGGGGGATTGAGAGGGGAGAGTGAGTATAGATTTGAAATCTGTTATGCGTATTGGGGTTTGAGTGGGACTGATTGGATGGGTTTGTCAAGCGTTTCATTACAGTTATGAAGGCAGTCAAGGCCAATGGTAACGGGAACAGACAGCCAGTCAGCGAGAAAGGCTGTATCACAGCTGACATGAGTTACTCACGTGTCTGCAGCGTTGGTCACGTTTGTCTGCCATCTGCTCTGCTGGAGTGGGAAAACTGTCTGCAGTGTTGGTCACGTTTGTCTGCCATCTGCTGTGGTGTGGGGAAAACTGTCTGCAATGTTGGTCACGTTTGTCTGCCATCTGCTGTGGAGTGGGAAAACTGTCTGCAATGTTGGTCACGTTTGTCTGCCATCTGCTGTGGAGTGGGAAAACTGTCTGCAATGTTGGTCACGTTTGTCTGCCATCTGCTGTGGAGTGGGAAAAACTGTCTGCAATGTTGGTCACGTTTGTCTGCCATCTGCTGTGGTGTGGGGAAGGTGTCTGCAATGTTGGTCACGTTTGTCTGCCATCTGCTGGGGTGTGGGGAAGGTGTCTGACAAAACACACAGGGCTGGGTCATTTATATACAGCTACATGTGTGTACAATGGGCTGGGTCATTTATATACAGCTACATGTGTGTACAACGGGCTGGGTCATTTAGTGTTATACAGCTACAAGTGTGTACAATGGGCTGGGTCATTTATATACAGCTACATGTGTGTACAATGGGCTGGGTCGTTTATATACAGCTACATGTGTGTACAATGGGCTGGGTCGTTTATATACAGCTACATGTGTGTACAATGGGCTGGGTCGTTTATATACAGCTACATGTGTGTACAATGGGCTGGGTCGTTTATATACAGCTACATGTGTGTACAATGGGCTGGGTCGTTTATATACACAGTTGCATGTGTGTACAATGGGCTGGGTCATTTATATACAGCTACATGTGTGTACAATGGGCTGGGTCGTTTATATACAGCTACATGTGTGTACATGGGCTGGGTCGTTTATATACAGCTACATGTGTGTGCAATGGGCTGGGTCGTTTTATATACAGCTACATGTGTGTGCAATGGGCTGGGTCGTTTATATACAGCTACATGTGTGTGTACAATAGGCTGGGTCATTTATATACAGCTGAATATACTAAACAAACAAACAAAAACTCTTACGGCAAAATTCAAAATTTTTAGCCCCCCCCCCCCCCCATTCCCTCTCCTCCCCTCTTCCCCCATACACACACAAAACCACACTCAACACAAGTAATAATCCCAGAGGCTATACAAACAAAAGCTACAATACGTGACACTCCTGATGCATACCTTACGTTTCTCTGAATTCACAAGTCTGCCCTCAATATCGTCAATTCAAAACAATGGGGTGTCAACAAAGTGAAGGCGATATCTGTCTGGGTGACAACTTCAAGATGGCCACCTTTGTCGCGACCGTTAACTGACACTCCTCAAAGCACGTATCCTTATTCAGTCAAATGGTAATGCACGAGCCAGTCTTCAGCGCATGAAAGTTAGCTCCTCTTTAGTGCTGCTAGCAAGACAAAAGAAAACAAAACAAACAGAACACAAAGAAACAAAAACAAAAAAAAAATAAAACTAGAAAAAAAATGTAGTAGAAGAAGAAGGAAAAGCAAACAAACAAAAAACCTCAAACATAATTTTTAGCCTTATCCATTTTGACTCTTGGGAGGAAAATAATCTCTAGGCAAAATTTATGTCACGTGACTTACTAGTTATGTGATTTTTGTTAGCTTTACCATATGGTTGGATGGGAAAAATAATGCCTGGATGTCAGGCATTAGTTGTCTGCCCTTCACTAGTTAATTGTGACATTTGCATGCTTGTTGTTCTTTAAGTCGTACTTATCAGGCTGTGACCCTTTTTGACCCCGGGAGAAGGGTCCACTGGGCCACACACCCCAATTGACGACTATCAGCTGTGTCACCATGGAGTGTGACAGCACGAGGGCCCAGTGCCCGTACTGCCCTGTGTCACTTTCCACCTGGAAGGTGGGTCATGGTCAGTTCTTGGTGTGTGGGCAATGGTCAGTTCTTGGTGTGTGGACAGTGACCTGTAGTATTGTAAAGGCTGGTGGGTCAAGGTCAGTTCTTGGTGTGTGGACAATGACCTGTAGTATTGTGAAGGCAGGTGGGTCATGGTCAGTTCTTGGTGTGTGGACAATGGTCAGTTCTTGGTGTGTTGACAATATTCAGTTCTTGGTGTGTGGACAATGGTCAGTTCTTGGTGTGTGGACAATGACCTGAAGTATTGTGAAGACAGGTGGGTCATGGTCAGTTCTTGGTGTGTGGACAATGGTCAGTTCTTGGTGTGTGGGCAATGGTCAGTTCTTGGTGTGTGGACAATGGTCAGTTCTTTGGTGTGTGGGCAATGGTCAGTTCTTGGTGTGTGGACAGTGACCTGTAGTATTGTGAAGGCAGGTGGGTCATGGTCAGAAATGTACCATGACCAAACTGTAAATGTGATGTCATTACAAGCATCTGAATGGCTTGCTCCCATGCGATGACACAGCTGACTGTTGTTGTATTGTCCATCATTATCCAGACATGTTTGTTTTCCAGCTTTCCCTGAATTGACTGCATTGCAAGGAAAACAGCATTCAATTCCAAATAATTAATGTGAAGGACCCTTTCATGCGGCAACCAATGTCCACCTGAAGCTGTTTCTTCACACTCACACCCCCAACCTGTGCCACTAGCATCAGTGGTGACAACTATGTCTGGTTCAGTACTGAAAATGCCATTTTCTGTATAAGACACATTGACAATCCACCATTTAAGTTCCTCCTTACTCTCTTCAGACAATTGCATGAGTTGGTCAAAATCACGTCTGCTCCTCTTCAAAGCTAATTTTGTGTCTTTCTCAAGCTGTCTGTAATAGAGAGGTCCATACTTGACAGCAGCAAAGCTAGCAACGATTTTCCCTATAACTTGAGCAACCTCACGGTCTGTGTGACTGTGCTCATCAAGAAGCCTTTGACAACTAGACAGTATGCTGACAGCCCTCTCAGCGTTTAGAGTGACTTTCACGGAGACAGAATCTATGATGACCCTAGGGTATTCAATCCTTCTTGTGGGCTGAATAACCGACTTGGCTGGGTGAATGATAAACCTTAACTTTTGAAATACATCAGTGGGGTCTGTAACATTCCTCATGCAGCTACTCTCTGTGAGTCCAATCAACAAAGAATTGTCCCAAAACCCAGTAGATACATGACCTTTCATTCGAAGGGAGGCATAGACAGGTTTCAACAGCTTTGTGAACAAACGGAGAGCTGATAGGCCATTGGGTAAAGCATTGAATTCATAGAGTTGATCTCTCCATGGAAACCTGAGTAGTTTCTTGTGCTGTTCATGGATTGCTACACTATAATAGGCTTCCTTCAGATCAGTTGAGGCCATAAAGCATCCTTGAGTTATCAAAGTCAGGGCTGTGTTTAGAGTATCCATTTTGAAATGATGATAACTGACTTTAAATTGAGTCTTTTTAGATTTAAGAGCATGTGATAAGATCCATCTTTCTTTTCTCTGGTAAAAGCTGGAGAAATAACTCCACCAGCCAATGCTCACAAGGGGAAATTACTTTTTTAGCTACCAACTTTTGAATTTCTGAATCAATGATCTTGCACTCTTTCTAATTTGTGACATTTGTTTTAGTGCAAGATAGCCTGGATAACTGGTCTCTAAAGGACAGTCAAATTCAACCTCAACCCCTGCTATCATGTTTAAAATCTCTGGGTCTGAAGTGATTTTAGACTATGCATCTTCAAACTGTCTTAATCTCCAGCAGTAAACTTATGTTTCTGAGGTTTTAAAGATGGAACCAAGCTCACCTCTTCTATTGGGATCCGGGATTCTGATGTCCCCATTTCTGCGGAAATCAGTGCTGTCTTTTGTTTGTTCTGTTTCTTTGGCCTAAAAATGACCACGTGCGCGACTTGACTCAGATTAGTAAGAACCGCCCGCTTGTCCACGATAGTAGTGGGCGTTTCCGCGGTATCTGCGCTCATGGCCTACACTGGAGCTGATGTGGTTGGTCTCACACGTCTTTCAGTGTTGCTGACAAACTGTTCCCAAACAACTGGTCTGTGATCGGGACTGATTCATCACAGATCCGCGAAACCTGCTTGTTTTCATGTGGTCTGATGCCACTGCGTGTGCGCAGCGAAATCTCGCGCGAAACGTGACCCAAACAGCCACCGCTTTGGTATGATGCTTAATGGCTTCAAAATTGGCCTCTGAACTGGGCAAGCTGCTAGACCTGTCAAGTGATCTGGCTTGATGACCACTCTCTGAATTTGTTGCATTTTCAGGCCGCTTTTGATGGCTCATACGGTATTTTCGAAAATATGTCATTTACTGTCAGGACGATCAATTTCTGACAATTTGCCGGTCTGTTGTAGGCTTCAAGTTTCTTCTTCTGCAGATCTGGGCTAAGCTTGTTCGTGAACCGATCATTAACAATTTCTGCTAGTTCCTCTCTCACTTTATCGCTTACAGATTCGTCCGTACCGCTCAGCTCAGCGGCTATTTCTTTCAGCAAGATCAGATTTGTCTCTGACTGGTCAGCTTTTTTTTATTCTGTGACGCAAAAAGCTGTGCCTCTTTTCCCTCTAATTCTTTCAGTTCCCCATCTTCTCTCAGCTCCAAATTATCACTGTTGTGTTCCTGTTTTGACTCA
The DNA here is from genome assembly GCA_016801955.1 of Conus betulinus. NCBI lineage: Eukaryota > Metazoa > Mollusca > Gastropoda > Neogastropoda > Conidae > Conus > Conus betulinus. Next base: position 90,054 of record JADBJO010008016.1, read on the forward strand.
ACTGGAGCGCGCGCACGGTTTCGTCCTCCAAATGTACACGTCTGACCAATCAGCAGACGAGGAATAATCTAAATCTTTTTGAACACATCAAAGGCACGAGCTTATTGCTATTTAAACATTAACAATTTGTGATGTTGTTTCCATTTGTAAAATCAATTAATATTCATAGAGAGAAGAAAAAGCTGATCAGCTCAGATGGAAATGGGTAAGGAGAGTGGAGAAAAACACAGAAAGCTGGTCAGTGTAGATTGAAATTGAAAGAACATTGGGGAAGGAGAGGAGGCAGTTGAGTTAAAAACTCTGTTCGCACACGGCTTTCAGGTCCTACATGTACACGGTTTTCACGGTTTTCAGGTCCTACATGTACACGGTTTTCAGGTCCTACATATACACGGTTTTCAGGTCTTACATGCACACGGTTTTCAGGTCCTACATGTACACGGTTTTCAGGTCCTACATGCACACGGTTTTAAGGTCCTACATGCACAGTTTTCAGGTCCTACATGCACACGGTTTTTAAGGTCCTACATGCACACGGTTTTCAGGTCCTACATGCACACGGTTTTCAGGTCCTACATGCACATGATTTTCAGGTCCTACATGCGCACGGTTTTCAGGTCCTACATACACACGGTTTTCAGGTCCTACATACATACGGTTTTCAGGTCCTACATGTAATGGCGTCGTGTTTCGATACAATCAAAGTGAGCGTGATAAACGACGAGCTCCTTAACTGGTGATCAAATGTCAATGAAAATGATCAATACAACATGAATTGACACTTCAGATATGTGGTGTTGATCCACGCCGAACCTCACCGCTTTACGGTTCCAGACCTCTCTGGCTCTCTGGCACTTTCAGACTGGTCTTTGCTGGCTTGCTGTGTCCCTGGACTGCTACAGCAGCGCGAACACAAACCTGTCCACTGTGCCAGGTCTGTCCATAGCCCAAGGCCTGTGGCACCGTCAGTGACCACGCCAGGTTACCATGGATACCCCTCACCATGGTAACTAGCTGCCAGAGTAATAGAAGAAAACCTTGTGTGGGGGACAAAGGACGAACCAGAAACGTGGCATTCGTTAGCCTCGGCCGGATTGTTCTGTGCCATATCGCTCAGTTACACACGAATTATTGCAGCTTCAAGCAAAGCAACAGCAGCATGCAGAAAGTCAAGCATTGTTACGCATGAGTTCAGTGATGAATATAGCAATAAATACAGCCATGAGTTCAGTGATGAATATAGCAATAAATATAGCCATGGCAGATATAAATAAAGCAATGGCAGCTCACCTTGCTGGTGTTTTTAGCTCAGCTGACTGGAGGGGAGTTTCAGGGATGGTTGAAGTTGTGTGTGTATATATCGATGTTCATCTCCCTGTCTGCATGTATGTATGTATGTATGTATGACGTCAGACAATGGCGACCGGAGCGGCTGTGCCTTCACGTCGCTCTGCTTGAATTTGCTGTCTGCCGTCCATCCGTGGTCACTGTCCTCGATAACACAGTCAGTCCAGCAATGCAAGGCGCCTGGCCATTAATTGCTGAAGCGAAAGCTTCCGTCAGAGCTGCGCTTCGGAGTGGAGTGATTCGGCGTGTGGTGGACCCAGTCAACGACCATGAGCAGCCCCTGCCAACGGGTCAACACACAGTGCCACTGCACTTTGCCAACCTGGAGACGTGGGCGTCCTTTGAAGGAGTAGTCCACGACGCCCAGTGGGCAGACTTCGAACGAATCGAGCGGCTGTTTCGTGAGTCTGTCCGAACGAGGCATGCAGATGCCGTCAAGTTTGCTCACGGGGATTTTCGACCGTGGCTTCGTCTCCTAGGCAAAGTTCAGAACGTCCTCCGCTTTCTGGAAGCGCAGCGTGACGTCAACCCTACTATGACGCCAAACGAAGAGGCGTCACAAGCTCCAGATTTAGAACTTCGCGTTCTGAGATTTATCTGGAGAGCTGTTAACAAGTTTCCCATTCAAATCGCCGAACAAATTCAGTATGGATCGGAGAAAGATGAGTTGCGGCAGAAAATCGAAAAAGCTCTTCACCACATTGATCACACCATCTCCCAAGTCTTAGGAAACACTTTAGACATATGCGTGAAAGACAGGATCAACACAGAGCGCGGAACGTGGAAAAGCATGAACTAACGCAGCTTTGGTTAGATAATCAGAAACGTGCCATTGGGATCATCAAGAACGACAGCAGATCAGAAGCACGACCCACTTGTCCCATTGAAGTGAACGTGTTGACGGCGTTTTTCCAGCAGAAGAGTGAAAAGGTATTGGAATATCCCCTCCCCCCTCCGCCCTGGCCTGTCAACATCGCTCCTCTTCCTCCTGAAGAAGAGCTGCAGTTGGACCCGTTCACCGAGGACGAAGTTATATCTGTGGTGAAATCGCTGAAGAATAACACAGCGCCTGGATATGATGGAGTTGAATATTCTTTTCTAAAAAAACATCTGCAACGTCTGTCATTACCTTTGACGGCAATATTCAACATTTGCTGGAGAAACACAAAAGAATTCCCACTGATTGGAAACATGCCAGGATCACTTTACTTCCCAAAAAAGAAGGGAATGTGATGCAGCCTGGTGATTCGAGACCTATTTCCTTGTTGACGTCTTTGTACAAGATCTACATGAAGTTAGTGCAAAGGAAGCTTTTACCGTGGATTGTTTCGACCAGAAGGCTGTCATCAAAACAGAAGGGGTCTGTCCCAAGAAACGGCCTTCAAGAACACGTATTCTGCTTGAAAGCCGCAATTGAGAACTTCAAGCATGTATCAAGTCAGTTCTACACTACTTTCGTTGACATCAAGGACGCCTATGGGAGCATTGATCACAGAGTGATGTTGGATGCGATGCAGAGCGCCGGCTACCCCCAGCACATCATCTACGTGACGGCGGATATCTACACCAACTCTACATTCCAGGTGCAGACGGGAGACACGTCCACGCCCAGGATTACCAGGCATCGTGGCATTGTGCAAGGCTGCCCGTGGTCAGTTGTTGTCTTCATTCAGGTGTTGGACCCGTGGATTCGGTGGATGGAGCAGCCGTTCACACCAGCTTCAATGCCTTCTCATGTCAGGCATACATGGATGATGTATGTGCCAGTGCTCGCTGTGAGGAGAGCTTACAAGAAATGATAAATAAGACGGAAACCTTCCTGCATTACACCGGAATGGAAGTGATACACAGAAAGTGTGCCACCGTTCATGGACAACGCACAGGAAACAACTGAGCTTCTACAGATGTGACTGAGAACGTCCACGTGACGCTGCAAGGGGAAGATACACCGATGTATGGAAAAGATGAGCCGTACCAGTATCTTGGATTTCAAACAAATCTGGCTGGAACTTCTGAGAAAGAGCAACTAGCACAGGCGAGCGAGGAATTCGAAAGAACGCTAGAAAAAAATTTCGCTTTCACCTTTACCATTATGCGAGAAAATTGATGCTGTAAACGTCAAGGCTTCTTCAAAATTGAGCTTTTATTACAGCAATTCAAAATTCACAGAAAAACTTCTGAAGACTCTGGAAGATAAGATAGTTGATTTTGTTCGCATTCATCTCAAGCTAAACTCTCTTCTACCAATCGAGCGCACATGTTCCTTCCCCGAAAACAAGGCGGCCTTGGTCTGTTGAAACCAAGTACCATGTACTATGTCAAACGCATCTCATTCCTGATCTCTGTTCTCAACAGTGATGACCAACATGTCAGAATGGTAGCGCGCAACAGTTTCCATCTCCACATGGAAAAGAGAAAAGTGCCTCCTGCAGATCCAGACGACAGCAGTTTTGGAGGATATGCCACAGACTCCGAAGGGAAGTTAAGGAAAGGCAGTAAGGTCAACTGGTCACAGTCTTCCTTCGTTGAGCTCCATGAGCTGTGTGTGCGACTGGATCTAAGGCTGGAATTCGATCAAAACAGCGACAGTTTCGGAGTAGTACTCCCAGCTTCTGAGGATGGAGTAGTTCAAATGCGCTACAGTAATTCTAAACAATTGTACAGCGCAATCAAAAGAATGCAAATGGACAAGGATACGCACCATTTTCAGCAGCTGCAACAACAAGGGAGAATCATCCTGGCTGCAATTCCGGATGCGGCAATGACCCACTCCATAGGACACCTCACCAACACCAACGTCAATGACCAAATAACCAGGTTCATCAGCAAGGGACGTCTACAGCTGCTGGAGACCAATGCAGTTAACAACATCTACTATCCTGATACTTACCGGAGAGAGTGTGGCTTTGTGCGGGTTTCGTTCTGACACAAATTCCCATGCCTTGAATGGATGTCGTCAACTGGGGGGCCTCTACACACACAAAGACACGACAGATGCGTTATCATCAGAAAGGAGCTACAGAAATGCATTGCGACGGATTTTGTGGATGTTTTTTCAAAATAGGCCTGTCTCTATAAACGGTGTTGAAGATCTGCCAAGGCTGAAACCTGATCTATGCTTCATCGACCATCGAAACTCGGTGGCATTCGTCATCGAGGTTTCAAACCCATTTGACGCATTCATACAAACATGCTATGAGGGCAAATTTCAAAAGTACATGCCTCTTTGCTATGCTCTTAGTGATGCCGGATTTAGCACGAAAGTGGTTGTTCTTGTAATAGGTTCACTAGGCATAGTTCATAAAAGAGTGGTTTCAGGACTTTCAATGTTAGGACTGCCCATAACAAAATGTAAACAACTCGCAAAATACTTGAGCATGTCTGTCATGATTGGGTCTAGGCGTGTTTGGTCAAGGCGGAATCACCTCATGAACCAGCATTGAAAACTGACAGATGTTGACTTTCAAAACTGTGCTTTAAAGCTGACTAAAGCACTGACAGACAAAGAATTGGAGCCAGCCGGAGAGAGAAAGGGACGTGGGACAGAGAGAGAAAGGGGGAGGGGGGGGGGGGGGGGGGGGGGGGGGGGGGGGGGAGAGAGAGATGAGAATGTGAAGAGATAACGTTTATTGATGCGCCTGCAATCTGGACTATTGTGCATTGTTGTTGATTTGACAAGTTGATGCATTAGGGTAGATCTCTACATACGATCCTCATACATACTTTGTGTGGAAGACAGACGATCCTCATACATACTTTGTGTGGAAGACAGACAGGAAAGATGGATCCACGTGAAAGCTGCACAAGAGAAAGTTGAGTGAGGCAGGCCGTACAGTGAGAATGTTGAGTGAGGCAGGCCGTACAGTGAGAATGTTGAGTGAGGCAGGCCGTACAGTGAGAAAGTTGAGTGAGGGCAGCCGTACAGTGAGAATGTTGAGTGAGGCAGGCCGTACAGTGAGAATGTTGAGTGAGGCAGGGCCGTACAGTGGGAATGTGGGAATGTTGAGTGAGGCAGGCCGTACAGTGGGAATGTTGAGTGAGGCAGGCCGTACAGTGAGAATGTTTGAGTGAGGCAGGCCGTACAGTGGGAATGTTGAGTGAGGCAGGCCGTACAGTGAGAATGTCTTGTTCTGCTGTGTAACAGCTGCACAGTTTGAACAACACATCAACACTCAATACCACAGCACCGAAACGCGTGGAAATCTGTCCAAGTGATTGTACACATCAATATATGAAACACACACACACCACACACACACACACACACACACACACACACACACACACACACACGTGCACACACACACGTGCACACACACACACACACACACACACACGTGCACACGTGTGCACACACACACACGTGCACACACACACACACACACACACACACACGTGCACACACACACACACACACACACACACACACACACACACACACACACACACACACATACACGCACGCACACACATGCACGCACGCACGCACACACACACACACACACACACACACACACACACACACACACACACACGTGCCCACGCACACACATGGGTCCATGCCCATACATCATACACACTCGTCTACATTCACTACACACACATGAAAAAAAAGAAAACATGGTAGGTAGGCACTCAAGGTCTGACCAGCGCATTGGGCTAGTGCGTAGGCCAGACATCTGCTGAGTCGTAGCCACGAGACCCTCTTCTTCTATTGTCTCATCTTAGTTGTTAATTCATTTATCCATCAGCTTCAGATTATGTGTAATGTGGTCTCAAAACTTAGCGGATGTGGTGTACCGTATATGGACTAGTCCGCACACGGTGACGCCTCCTTGATGAAACTGAAACTAAAACACGATATGAAAATTTCCATCACTAAGATTTTCTAAACATAGGCAAACAGCTTTTGGTCAAGAATACGAAAGATATTCCATGCATTTTGTGCTTTGTCGTCATTGGTGTGGTCGTTATCTTATTTTGTGCGGCATCTGTTCTGACTGTACGAGTCCTGAACAAAATGGGTTAACCTGTTCATTCGATAAGGGTTGTTTCACCGTAAATCTTGAAGCACGAGTCCTGAACAAAATGGGTTAACCAGTTCATTGGATAAGGTTTATTACACAGTAAATCTTTGAAGAACGTGACAGTTAAGATCTTTTTTGTGATATATGCTGTTGTAGTTTCATGTGTACTAATCTGTTCACATTGCATCTACATAGACACATAGTGCACCCTTGCATGCATGCTTGTATGCATGTGTGTGTGTGTGTGTGTGTGTGTGTGTGTGTGTGTGTGTGTGTGTGTGTGTGTGCGTGAGTGCGTGCTCGCGCGCGCGCGCGCGCGCGTGTGTGTATGTGTGTGTGTGTGTGGGTGTGGGTAAGAGAGAGAGAGAGAGAGAGAGAGAGAGAGAGAGAGAGAGAGAGAGAGAGAGAGAGAGAGAGAGAGAAGAAAGAGAGATAATAAGAGTGTGTAGAGACAGAAAGAGAGAGAGGGAGAGAATGGGGAGAGGGAAATTCAGAAAGCGAGAATGAAGAGAGGGAGAGAGAGGGGACAAAAAGAGAGAATAAGAGAGGGAGAGACAGAAAGACAGAGAAAGAGACAGACAGACAGACAGACAGAGAGAGAGAGAGGGGGGGGGGAGCAGAGGGAAAGAGACAGGAGGGAGAGGGAGAGAGACAGGGGAGAGAAGGAGGAGAGAGGAGGTGGTGGTGGTGGGGGGTGGTGGTGGGTGGACAAGGAAACTCTGGTGATAAAAGGCAAAAAGTGAAGAGAAGGCATACCAAGGTGGTGGCCAGAGGGAGGGGAGAGGACGGAGAATACTGTACATGTACTACATACACCGTAAATCCGACCACTACAGTGACAGCAAATATCAGGAATGTAAAAACAAAACGTAGCTGAGACTGATGAAATATTTGTGCTTAGAAATGTTGGAAACAGTGCAAATCAAGAACAGACACATGTGGTAAAATTGTCGACACCCTGCCCCCTCCAACTCACACCACAAACCCTTCACCTCCTCACACCCACATGCAATTTCAGCTCCTTACATATTCAGACACATACATAATGGCTCTCCTGCAGCTCCCAGCCTCTC
>JADBJO010008017.1:0-12500 GCA_016801955.1 Conus betulinus
CCACACTACAACCACTGACAGATTCACAGCAAATTCGGACCATTACGACAGAAGACCGAGAGCTCCAGTCAACAGAGGACGAGCACACCGAGGCAGTTTCGTGGCCCACCACCTGACCCCCGCCGCAACAGACCCTGGCCCAGCTACCGGTGACCCTCTTTCCGGACACGGGCCCACCGGCCGAAGGAGGGAAGGATGTCCGGACAGCAACATCCAATGGAGACCCACCATGCCAGAGTCCATCAGTCATCTTTCCCCGTAAAGCCTGACAGTCCACGGGAACGCCAGCAGACGGTGAACCATCCCAGCTTGTGATCAGTCCTCCCAGCCCTTCAAAAAGGAATCTACACGGTTCTGATGGGATGGACAAATGGTGATGGGGGAGGGTGGGTGGGGACGGGATTGGAAGTGTGCGTACACCCGTCTTTTGTTGGTTTGTTTTTGTTTTTTGTTTTCACGGGATGGCGGGGGGGGGGGGGGGGTGTCGAGGGTGCATCGGTGACAGTTTTGGGAATCAAAGACTAACTTTTTTTTTCTTTCCTATGGGAATTTGCCATTGCCTTGTTCCTTGCCGTCCCGTGCTCCTCTTCCCCGTCCTGCCCCCTCCCCCCTCCCCGTCCCCTCCCCCCTGCCCCCCTCTGTCTTGTTCCTTTTCCCCCGTCTGACTTGTTCCTTTACGTCCCCGTGTTCCTCTTCCTCACCCTCGCCCCCCCTCCCCTCCTCCCCCCCCCCCCCCCTCCTCTGTCTTGTTCCTTTCCGTCCCATGCTCCTCTTCCCCGCCTTCGTCCCCCCCCTCCTTGTCCCCCCCCCCCCCTTCTGTCTTGCTCCTTTCCGTCCCATGCTCCTCTTCCCCGCCTTCGTCCCCCTCCCCTCCTTGTCCCCCCCCCCCCACCCCTCTGTCTTGCTCCTTTCCGTCCCATGCTCCTCTCCCCCCGCCTTTGTCCCCTCCCCTCCTTGTCCCCCCCCCCCCCCTCTCTGTCTTGCTCCTTTCCGTCCCATGCTCCTCTTCCCCGCCTTCGTCCCCCTCCCCTCCTTGTCGCTCCCCCCCCCCCCCCCCCCCTCTGTCTTGCTCCTTTCCGTCCCATGCTCCTCTTCCCCGCCTTCGTCCCCCTCCCCTCCTTGTCCCCCCCCCTCCCACCCCTCTGTCTTGTTTCTTTTCCCCCGTCTGACTTGTTCCTTTACGTCCCGTGTTCCTCTTCCTCACCCTCGCCCCCCTCCCCTCCCTCCCCCCCCCCCCCCCCCTCCTCTGTCTTGTTCCTTTCCGTCCCATGCTCCTCTTCCCCGCCTTCGCCCCCCCCTCCTTGTCCCCCCCCCCCCCCCCCCCCCTGTCTTGCTCCTTTCCGTCCCATGCTCCTCTTCCCCGCCTTCGTCCCCCTCCCCTCCTTCCCCCCCCCCCCCCCCCCCCCCCCCCTCTGTCTTGCTCCTTTCCGTCCCATGGTCCTCTTCCCCGCCCTCGCCCCCCTCCCCTCCTCGTCCCCCCCCCCCCCCCCCCCCCCCTGTCTTGTTCCTTTAGGTCCCGTGCTCCTCTTCAACGCCCTCGCCCCCCTCCCCTCCTTGTTCCCTCCCCCCCTCCTCTGTCTTGTTCCTTTCCGTCCCGTGCTCCTCTTCCCCAACTCGTCCACCTCCCTTCCTCGTCCCCCCCCTTCCACCCTTTGGCCCCCCCCCCCCCCCCCACCCCCCACCCCCCGTCCCAGGTCCCTATCAATCCTTCTTCACGCACATCCACCTCATATCCTGTGGTGCCTCCTCCTCCCCTTTCTACTGTCCATCTACAAGACCCACCCTTCCACACTGGTCGGTGGAGATTCATTATAGAGAAGGATGTCTTGGGCATGTTCAACTTTCAAGTCGATGTTGCAAAAGTTTTTCTTTCAACGACATTGACCACGTTTTTTGATATTGTTATTATTATAGTCTGCCATTTGTGTTTGGATATTACTATGAAGTTGTCAGTGAGGGTGACGACGATGTTGACGATGATCAGGATGGTGGTGGTGATGGTGGTGGTGATGATTATGATGATGTCGATGACAATTAGTGTTATTGTCGTTGCTGGTGGTGTTGTTTTCATTATCATTACTTTTTTTTTTTCCCTATGGGAATCTGCCGTTGTCTTGTTCCTTTCTGTCCCGTGTTCCTCTTCCCTGCCCTCGCGCCCCTCCCCTCCTCGTCCCCGCCCCCCTCCCATCCCCCCTGTCTTGTTCCTTTCCGTCCCGTGCTCCTTTTCCCCCCGCCCTCGCCCTCCCCCCCTCTCCTCGTCCCCGCCCCCCTCCCATCCCCCCTCTGTCTTGTTCCTTTCCATCCCGTACTCCTTTTCCCCGCCCTCGCTCCTTTTCCCCCCCCCCCCCCCCTCCCCCCCCTCGTCTCGTCCCGCCCCCCTCCCATCCCCCCTCTGTCTTGTTCCTTTTCATCCCGTGCTCCTCTTCCCCGCGTCCCGTGCTCCTCTTCTCTCCGCCCTCGCCCCTCTCTCTTCCTCGCCTCCTCCCACCCCTCCCACCCCCCCTCCCCCTCTCCCCCTCTAGCCCCCCCTCCCCCCTCCCCCCCCCCACCCCATCCCAGGTCCCTATCAATCATTCTTCACGCACATCCACCTCATATCCTGTGGTGCCTCCTCCTCCCCTTTCTACTGTCCATCTACAAGACCCACCCTTCCACACTGGTCGGTGGAGATTCATTATAGAGAAGGATGTCTTGGGCATGTTCAACTTTCAAGTCGATGTTGCAAAGTTTTTCTTTCAACGACATTGACCACGTTTTTGATATTGTTATTATTATAGTCTGCCATTTGTGTTTGGATATTACTATGAAGTTATCAGTGAGGGTGACAACGATGTTGATGACGATCAGGATGGAGGTGGTGATGGTGGTGGTGATGATTATGATGATGACGATAACAATTAGTGTTATTGTCGTTGTCGGTGGTGCTGTTGTCATTATCACTAATATTATTATTATTTTTTTTCCCTATGGGAACCTGCCATTGTCTTGTTCCTTTCCGTCCCGTGCTCCCCCTTCGCCGCCCTCGCCCCCCCTACCCCTCCTCGTCTCTCCCCCCCCCCCCCTTGCCCCCCCTTCTCCCCCCCCCCCCCCCCCCTGTCTTGTTACTTTCCCGTCCGTGCTTCCCTCTTCCCCCCCCCCCCCCTCGCCCCCCCTCCCCTCCTCGTCCCCCCCCCTCTGTCTTGTCCCTTTCCGTCCCGTTCTCCTCTTACCCGCCATTCGTCCCCCCTCCCCTCCTCTTCCCCTCCCCCCCCTTCTGTCTTATTCCTTTCCGTCCCATGCTCCTCTTCTCCACCTCCGTCCCCCTCCCTCCTCGTCCCCCCCCCTCCCCCATCTTGTTCTTTCCCGTCCGTCTTGTGCACCTCTTCCCCCCCCCTCGCCCCCCTCCCCTGCTCCCCCCCCCCCCCCCCCCCCCCCCCCCCCCGTCTTGTTCTTTTCCGCCCCGTGCTCCTCTTCCCCCCGCCCCCGCCCCCCTCCCCTCCTCGTCACGACCCCCCCTCCCCCCACCTCTGTCCGGTTCCTTTCTGTCCCATGCTTCTCTTCCCTGCCCTCGCCCCTCTCTCCCTCCTCGCCCCCCCCCCCCCCCCCTCCACTTGTCTTGCTCCTTTCCGTCCTGTGCTCCTCTTTCCCCCGCCCTCGCCCCTCCCCCCTCCCCCTCCTCCCCCCCCCCCCCCCCCTCTGTCTTGTTCCTTTCCGTCCCGTGCTCCTCCTCTCCCCCCCCTCGCCCCCTCTCCCTCCTCCGTCCCCCCCCCCCCCCCCCCCTGTCTTGTTCCTTTCCGTCCCGTGCTTCCTCTTCCCCGCCCTCGCCCCCTCTCCCCTCCTCCCCCCCCCCCCCCCCCCCCCCCCTGTCTTGTTCCTTTCCGTCCCGTGCTCCTCTTCCCCGCCCTCGCCCCCTCTCCCCTCCCTCCCCCCCCCCCCCCCCCCCCCCTGTCTTGTTCCTTTCCGTCCCGTGCTCCTCTTCCCGGCCCTCGCCCCCCTCCCTCCTCGTCCCCCCCCCCCCCCCCCCTCTGTCTTGTTCCTTTCCGTCCCGTGCTCCTCTTCCCCGCCCTCGCCCCCTCCCCTCCTCCCCCCCCCCCCCCCCCCCCCCTCCTCTGTCTTGTTCCTTTCCGTCCCGTGCTCCTCTTCCCCAACGTCCCCACCTCCCTTCCTCGTTCCCCCCCCCCCCCCCCCCCCCCCCTCCCCCCCCCCCCCCCCCCCCCCCTCCCCCGTCCCAGGTCCCTATCAATCCTTCTTCACGCACATCCGCCTCATATCCTGTGGTGCTTCCTCCCTCCTCCCCTTTCTACTGTCCATCTACAAGACCCACCCTTCCACACTGGTCGGTGGAGATTCATTATAGAGAAGGATGTCTTGGTCATGTTCAACTTTCAAGTCGATGTTGCAAAGTTTTTCTTTCAACGACATTGACCACGTTTTTGATATTGTTATTATTATAGTCTGCCATTTGTCCTTGGATATTACTATGAAGTTGTCAGTGGGGTGACGACGATGTTGATGATGATCAGGATGGTGGTGGTGATGGTGGTGGTGATGATTATGATGATGTCGATGACAATTAGTGTTATTGTCGTTGCTGGTGGTGTTGTTTTCATTATCATTACTTTTTTTTTTTTTTTCCCTATGGGAATCTGCCGTTGTCTTGTTCCTTTCTGTCCCGTGTTCCTCTTCCCTGCCCTCGCGCCCCTCCCCCTCCCCTCCTCGTCCCGCCCCCCTCCCATCCCCCCTGTCTTGTTCCTTTCCGTCCCGTGTTCCTCTTCCCCCCGCCCTCGCGCCCCTTCCCCTCCTCGTCCCGCCCCCCCCCCATCCCCCCTCTGTCTTGTTCCTTTCCGTCCCGTGCTCCTTTTCCCCGCCCCTCGCCCTCCCCCCCCCTCCTCTCCCCCCCCCCCCATCCCCCCCCCCTCTGTCTTGTTCCTTTCCATCCCGTACTCCTTTTTCTCCCCCCCGCCCCCCCCCCCCCCCTCCCCTCCTCGTCCCGCCCCCCTCCCATCCCCCCTCTGTCTTGTTCCTTTTCATCCCGTGCTCCTCTTCCCCCGCGTCCCGTGCTCCTCTTTCTCCGCCCTCGCCCCCTCTCTCTTCCTCGCCTCCCCCCCTCACCCCCCCCCTCCCCCTCTAGCCCCCCCCCCCCCCCCCCCCCCCCCACCCCATCCCAGGTCCCTATCAATCATTCTTCACGCACATCCACCTCATATCCTGTGGTGCCTCCTCCTCCCCTTTCTACTGTCCATCTACAAGACCCCCCTTTCCACACTGGTCGGTGGAGATTCATTATAGAGAAGGATGTCTTGGGCATGTTCAACTTTCAAGTCGATGTTTGCAAAGTTTTTTCTTTCAACGACATTGACCACTCTTTTTTGATATTGTTATTATTATAGTCTGCCATTTGTGTTTGGATATTACTATGAAGTTTATCAGTGAGGGTGACAACGATGTTGATGACGATCAGGATGGAGGTGGTGATGGTGGTGGTGGTGATGATTATGATGATGACGATAACAATTAGTGTTATTGTCGTTGTCGGTGGTGCTGTTGTCATTATCACTAATATTATTATTATTTTTTTTCCCTATGGGAACCTGCCATTGTCTTGTCCCTTTCCGTCCCGTGCTCCCCTTCGCCGCCCTCGCCCCCCCTACCCCTCCTCCCTCCCCCCCCCCCCCCTTGCCCCTTCTCGTTCCCCCCCCCCCCCCCCCCCCTGTCTTGTTACTTTCCGTCCGTGCACCTCTCCCCCCCCCCCCCCCCCCCCCTCGCCCCCCCCCCCCCCTCGTCCCCCCCCCCCCCCCCCTCTATCTTGTCCCTTTCCGTCCCGTTCTCCTCTTACCCGCCATTCCTCCCCCCCCCCTCCCCTCCTCTTCCCCTCCCCCCCTTCTGTCTTATTCCTTTCCGTCCCCTGCTCCTCTTCCCCCCCTTCGTCCCCCCCCCCCTCCTCCCCCCCCCCCTCCCCCCCCCCCCCATTGTTCCTTTCCGTCTTGTGCACCTCTTCCCCCCCCTCGCCCCCCTCCCCTGCTCGTCCCCCCCCCCCCCCCCCCCCCCGTCTTGTTCTTTTTCCGCCCCCGTGCTCCTCTTCCCCGCCCCCGCCCCCCCCCCCTCCTCGTCACCCCCCCCTCCCCCCCCACCTCTGTCCGGTTCCTTTCTGTCCCATGCTTCTCTTCCCTGCCCTCGCCCCTCTCTCCTCCTCGCCCCCCCCCCCCCCCCTCCACTTGTCTTGTTCCTTTCCGTCCCCTGTGCTCCTCTTCCCCGCCCTCGCCCCTCTCCCCTCCTCCCCCCCCCCCCCCCCCCCCCCCCCCCTCTGTCTTGTTCCTTTCCGTCCCGTGCTCCTCTTCCCCACCCTCGCCCCTCCCCCCCTCCTCGGCCCCCCCCCCCCCCCCCCCCCTCTGTCTTGTTCCTTTCCGTCCCGTGCTCCTCTTCCCCGCCCTCGCCCCTCTCCCCTCCCTCGCCCCCCTCCCCCCCCCCCCCCCCCCCCCCCTCTGTCTTGTTCCTTTCCGTCCCGTGCTCCTCTTCCCCCCCCTCTCCCCTCCCCCCCCCCCTCCCCCCCCCCCCCCCCCCCCCCCTGTCCCTGTTCCTGTTCCTTTCCGTCCCGTGCTCCTCTCTCCCCGCCCTCGCCCCCTCCCCTCCTCCCCCCCCCCCCCCCCCCCCTCTGTCTTGTTCCTTTCCGTCCCGTGCTCCTCTTCCCCGCCCTCCCCCCCTCCCCTCCTCGTCCCCCCCCCCCCCCCCCCCCCCCCCCCTCTGTCTTGTTCCTTTCCGTCCCGTGCTCCTCTTCCCCCGCGCGTCCCCGTGCTCCGTTTTCCCCGCCCTCGCCCCCCTGCCTTCCTCGTCCCTCCCCCTCCCCCCTCCCCCCTCTAGCCCCCCCCCTCCCTCCCCCGTTTCCAGGTCCCTATCAATCGTTCTTCACGCACATCCGCCTCATATAGCGCGTGCCTCTTCTACAAGACCCACTCTTCCACACTGGTCGGTGGAAATTCATTATAGAGAAGGATATCTTGGTCATGTTCAACTTTCAAGTCGTTATTGCAAAGTTTTTCTTTCACTGACATTGACCACGTTTCGATACTGTTATTATTATAGTGTGCCATTTGTCCTTGGATATTACTATGAAGTTGTCAGTGAGGGTGACGACGATGTTGATGATGATCAGGATGGAGGTGGTGATGGTGGTGGTGATGATTATGATGATGACGATAACAATTAGTGTTATTGTCGTTTTTTGGTGGTGCTGTTGTCAGTATCACTAATATTATTGATATTAATTTTATGGATACATACTCTGGTTGGTGTATATATTCAACACGTAGCTTGATATCGTGGTGAATGTTAATAATGTTATTTCATGCTAGAAAAAATAGTCAGCAGTTAACACACGTCGACTACTTAACTTAAACATACAAAACGCAGTTAACATGTCCGTGCGAGCGAATGTTTGTAAACAGAAAAGACAGAAAGAGTGCGTGTGTGTGCTACAGGATGTATGTAAAAGATTATCAAAATATGAAGAACTGGGGTGATAAGCTAACAAACTACATACTGCGTATCTGGGAAAACTGTAAGTGGCACAAAAATACTATTAATGTTAAATTAAAAGGAGCTTTTCACCGTTTAGGACTGATAAAACGCAATGAGTAGTTTTACGTTGTCATCTCTTAACTGCCAGGGCCTAGCCGATTTTGGAAAAAGGAGAGACGTTTTTCAATACTTAAGGCAAAAACAATACTCCGTAAACTTTCTTCAAGATACACATTTTTCGTCAAAATTAGAACGCCAGATTAGAGCAGAATGGGGGTATGAGTGCATTTTTTTCGTCAAACAATAGCAGATCTAGAGGTGTAGCTATTTTACTAAACAACAATTTCGAATTCAAGATAGAAAAAACCATCAAAGACTGTGGGGGGTAACTACATAATCCTAGTAATAAACACTATGGGAAAACAAATAGGATTGGTAAACATATACGGACCAAACAGGGATGATCCAACTTTTTTTCTCTAATTTGCAGAACCAAATCGAAGAGTTATATGTACCGAATATCATAATTGCTGGAGACTGGAATCTTGTGTTGAATCCTAATTTAGACTATTGCAACTACAAACACGTCAATAATGTTAAAGCACAAGAAAAGGTATTCGAAATGATGTCAGATTTAGAATTAGTAGACATATGGAGAGAATATAATCCAGAAATTCTTCGCTACACTTGGAGACGATTAAATCCCTTTCAACAAAGCCGTTTAGATTTTTTTTTTTTGGTTTCTGAATCGTTTCTTTCCAATGTGAAGAATGCTGACATTCTCTATGGTTATCGAAGTGATCATTCTCTTATAACAATAGAAATCATATGTAAAAAAGAAGAACGATCTAAAACTTATTGGAAATTCAATTCCTCGCTTTTAAGAGATAAAAAATATGTTGAACTTGTTAAGGAAACTATACAAATTGTAAAAGAACAATACGCGGTTTTAGTTTATGTAAGAGAAAAATTAGATTTATCCCGAATCATGAAGTTCAATTGAGTGTAACCGACCATTATTTCTTGACACCCTTTTAATGGAAATAAGAGCGAAAACCATAGCATATTCTATCAAAAAGAAGAGAGAGCAAAATGTGAAGGAAGAAAATCTAGAGAAAGAAGAGATACAATACTTGAAAGCAAAGCAAAAGAAAAGTGACAATGATAGAGTTTGTTTAGAGGAAAAAAAGAAAAAAATGGAAGATCTAAGAAAAGCTAAAATGGATGGAATTATTATCAGATCAAAAGCAAGATGGGCATCTCAAGGAGAAAATGTGACGAAATATTTCTGCTCTCTGGAAAAAAAGACATTATGTCAGCAAACAAATGTCAAAATTAGTAACAAATAAAGGACGCGTTTTGTTAGAAACAAAAGAAATGTTAGATGAAACCACATCTTTTTATGAAAACTTTACGAAGAACGAAGAACTCAGGATGTTAATCTAAATGACTATGTCACAGCTTTACCAAAATTAGAAAAAAGAAGAAGGTGACAAATTAGAAGGAATTATAACTAAGAAAGAAGCAGCACAGGCAATAGAAAATATGAAGAATGATAAAAGCCCAGGATCGGACGGCATGACGGTTATTTTTTTCAAGTTCTTTTGGCAACAGATAGGGGACTTTGTAGTTCGCTCCATCAATGAAGGTTTTCATAACGGGAAAATGTCTATAACGCAACGGGAAGGCATAATAATATGTTTACCGAAAGGTGATAAACCAAGGGAATATTTGAAAAATTGGCGACCAATTACACTATAAATGTGACATACAAAATCGGATCAGCATGCATCGCAAACCGCATAAAAAAACCATACTACCGAAAATTGTAAATGAAGATCAGACAGGCTTCGTACCAGGAAGATATATTGGAGACAGTTTAAGAACTTTATACGACATGATGATGCATTATTTAGAAATAAGGAACTTGCCCGGATTACTTGTATCAATTGATTTTGAAAAAGCTTTCGACTCAGTAGATTGGAATTTCATGAAAAAAGTATTAAACACAATTTGGGTTTGGAGATGACATATGTAAATGGGTATCTGCATTTTATAACGATATCAGGTCTTACGTTATAGTAAATAGGAAAATGTCAAGACATTTGAAATACAGAGAGGATGTCGTCAGGGTGACCCCATATCTCCGTATCTTTTTATACTGTGTGCCGAAATCCTGGCATGCAAAATTCGTAAAGATGAAAATATCAGGGGAATAAAAATATCAGACACCGAATTAAAGTAAATCAGTTTGCTGACGACACCACTTTTACTTTAGAAGGAGACAGAGCATCTTACGAAAAACTGTTCGAAAGGTTAAATGGATTTGAAAATATATCTGGCCTAAAGCTAAATTTTGAGAAAACTACAAACGTTTGGCTAGGAAACAGGAAACATTCAGCAAAGACACATCTATACCACAAACATATGCAATGGAATCCCCCAAAATTAAAATTCTGGGACTCTGGTTTTCAAACGAGATAACAAATTTAACAGAGATTGATGTAAAAGATAAATTTGCTGAAGTTAAGACTTTGTTTAAAATCTGGGCAAAAAGAACATGTACTCCTTTGGTAGGGGGTTGCGGTACTAAAGTCTTTGATTCTTTCAAAATTGATCTTCTATATGAGTTGAAACAACTGCAAAAAATGTGCTTCGAATTTGTGTGGAATGGCAAAACAGACAAAATAAGGCGACAATATTCAGTGCAAAATGTTGAGCAAGGAGGAATAGGAATACCTGAAATACAAGCCTTTATGCATGCACTGAAGTTGTCATGGTTGAGAAGGCTGCTTTCAGGAACTTCAAAATGGAAACACATACTCGAAACATTGTGCCCAGAAATAAACTATATACGCTGTTACGGGTCTAAAAAATGTATAAAGAGTAAATGCAACTACTTCTGGAAAGATGTATTTTTAGCCTACGAAAAAATTCACCAGCCACGTAGATTTAGATAACGAAGAGGAAAATTTTATCAGAACCTATTTTTCACAACTTAAAATTCAAAATCAACAATAATGATTTTTGTTTCTCAACATGGACTGCCAAGAATGTGTTCTCAGTAAAAGATATTGTTGGTGATAATGGAAGCTTTTTGAATTATGATGAATTTTGCCAGAAATGGAATTTGAGAGTAAATCACTTACACTATCTAAGTTCCATTCAAGCAATAAAAGAATATATTATAAAAAGAATATAACTGTTCAAAACAATGATAGTAATCAGGATCCGAAAGCGATTAAAATGATAAGCAGCGTTTAAAAAGGCTCAAAACCATACTATAAAATACTGGTTGGAAAAACACTTGTCGGTATTATCAAACCACTCTTTAATTGGCAAAGAAGTTTAATTCTGTGGTAGACTGGCAAGTCGTTCTAAGATTGATTAGTAAATAAAAGAAGTTAAACTAAAATGGTTCCAGATTAGAATTTGCTACAGAATATTGGTTACAAATAATTTATTGAAGAAAATGGGCCTAGTCGAGAGCGATAAATGTAGTTTCTGTAATGACGAATTAGATTCGATCTACCACTATCTTTGGAACTGTGACTTCGCACAAAACTTTTGGATGGAATTAGAAATATCTATGAAAAGAAAATGTCGTGTTTTGTGAAAGATTATCCTTTAAACGTCAATTAATTTTGTTTGGAAACAGACGGAAAAACCAAAATCGATGAAATTCTGTATATCATTATCTTATGGGCAAAATTCTTTATCTACAAATGTAGGATTAATAAAATTAGACCAACCGTGACAGCTTTTTATAGAGAACTCAAATACAACTATCGCACCGAAAAATATAAGCATAGTTTAGAAATGCGCCATTCTGAGTTTGAAAAAACAATGGTTACTGTATTCAGTGTTACTTAATGATTAAGTGGTCTTGATGATACGTTTTTTTTTCTTTACTCGATGCTATAGTGTGCCCGTTTTTGTCACAAAGGACTAGAGAAACAAACGCAGCCCTGAAAGTATTACCTCTGCTACATGAACAAAAACAAGGGCCCCTAGATGGAAACTATTACTCCATTCAAATCACTTTTTATCTCACAGATATTCTCTTTCACTGTTTTACTACTATGGTATGTGCCACGTACACAAAATGAATGTTAGCCTTATTAGTATTACAGGACAATTGAAATTATGGGATGTGAGGTGGAGGTGAAAAATGAAAGAGAGGGAGTTTTTTTTGACGTATCTACAGACCTAGAACAATGAAATGTGTGTGTGTGTGTGTGTGTGTGTGTGTGTGTGTGTGTGTGTGTGTGTGTGTGTGTGTGTGTGTGTGTGTGGTTCGGGGGAAGGGGGGGGGGGCTAGCTGAGTAGGAAGGAAATCCTTTTTCCCTATTAAAGTTCTTTTTTTTTGTTGTTATTATTTATATTGTTTACCATTTCCCACTGAAAATGAACGTTGATATTCTATGTAGTTTTTTTCTTTCACACGAGTTCAATTGTGCGATGTTAAGGAAGAGAAGGGGGGGGGGGGGGGGGGGGGGGAGAGAGAGAGAGAGAGAGAGAGAGAGAAAAAAAAGAAAACTGAAATTATGCTGATAAAATATTGAAAGTTGGTGGATGCGTACAGGAGGGGTGGTGCTCTCTAAGGGGTTTTTCTCCCCGTTTTTCTTCCCTCAATCTTAGTCATTTATAATTATGAGTTTTTGATATATGATTGATATGTTTATGATCTGTTTTCATACAATCATCTGCGCACTGTCCGCTTTCTGCGCTCCTGTCAGCTCTAACTTCATTTGATTAAAATCACCCTTTTTTGGGGGGAAAAAAAGAAAAAAAAGAAAAAAAAATGCCGTTAAGTCTTTTCGTCCATATGAAAGAACAAAAACAAAAAGTCTATGCATTAGAATTTAGACCTGCATGCTGTAACATACCATTCAATTAATAAACAGTGATACGTTTAAAAAAAAAAAAAAAAAAAAAAAAAAAAAAAAAAAAAAGAGAGAGAGAGAGAGAGAGAGAGAGAGAGAGAGAGAGAGAGAGAGAGAGCT
>JADBJO010008017.1:21000-48500 GCA_016801955.1 Conus betulinus
AAAGTCCTCACAGCAGAAATTGGAGCTAGGGGGTTTGTAGGAACGTCTGCATACAGCCTCATGAAACAGCTCTCAATTGCAGGGAGGGAAAAAAAAACAAGAGCCCTGAAAGCAATGGCAGAAGCAGCAGAGAGGTGTTCAAGCTGGATCTGGTCAAGGAGGAACAAAAGTGAACTTCATAAGGCTAAATTTCCTACAAATATCAGGTGTCCCTGTGGCTCAGTGGTTAGTGCGCGAGTCATTAAGTGGAAAATGAGCATGTCCAGAAGGGCATGGGTTCGAATCCCAGCCATGGCTCGTCCCGAGATGGGAAAAAAAAAGGGGCAGCAGAGGGACATCCGGAGTCATGAACCGGGTGTGGCCCAACCCCCCTAGAGTGTCAGGAGTTAAGGGCCGAAACACTTGCTGAAGGGGGCTTCTCTTCTGAGGACTCTCTGCTGCCACGCTCTCCACGAGTTTCTTTCTACTAGTGAGCTTCCTCCCCATTGGAGAGTGTCTCCCGATTCGGAGACTATAAGCTTGCTGAAGGTTCATTTTGAGAAGCAGTTATTATTCCCCATTCTCCCACTCAAGCACATACTGTCAGTTAGACAGAAGTATCTACCACTACAGATATGAAGGCTTATCATCCCCCTATTTCTAAAATCTAAGACATAAGAGCAAGCTTTGTTTATATATATATGTATATATATATATATATATATATATATATATATATATATATATATATATATATATATGTATGTATATACATACACATACATACAAGGTAAAAACAAGTTCTACATTTTCTCCACACAAGGCTAAAATCAAACATTAAAACTCGAGCTGTCGCCCACTGGCTTCATCAGGATATTGTGACAATATCCTGATGAAGCCAGTGGGCGACAGCTCGAGTTTTAATGTTTGATTTTAGCCTTGTGTGGAGAAAATGTGGAACTTGTTTTTACCTTGTATATTTTTAGTCTGCCTGTTCTCATTGTTTGCTTGTGGTGCAGTGCGGGCAACGGGAAAATCTACTTGTGATATATATATATATATATATATATATATATATATATATATATATATATATAAAGACATAAGAGCAAGCTTTGTTTATAATTCAATATATCTTGCAGTCATTGCAACACCAAGCTGCTCTGTAAGTTGCTGGAATGGTGCTCGGTTACTTATCCTTGGAATTTATTATAATTTAGTCCCTTGCTGATTCATTCCAAGAACTGGCCATCAGCACTTGTGTCTTAAGAGTTTATCTTTTTATATTTTCTACTTTTCACAAGAAAATGTAGCTTGTTTTGCTCTTTCATGATTTTCTTTTGCTTCTTAGGTGGCACCTTTGGTTGATTTTTTGAAAACTCAACAAACTTACTACGTTATTGCACACCAGCCTTTTCCAGGGATAGCATTCTTCTTAAAACTGAAAAGGCAGAGAAGTCAACGTACCACTTTCCACGGTCAATGTAAAAACCAATAAAGTTCCGAAACACTGGTATCTGACCAGTAGTTATGTGTCAGTGAGTTTTCTTCCTATTGGAGACTGTCTTCCCCTTTGAAACTATAAGCTTACTAAAGGCTCATTTTGAGAGGCATATATTATTCTCCATTCACCCTCTCAAACGCATATTGTAGTTTGGCAGAATTATCTACCACTGCAGATATGTATGCTTATCTCCCCCTATTTCTTCAATCTAAGACATAAGAGCAACCTTTGTTTGTAAGTGAATATATCTTGCAGTCATTACAACACCAAGCTGCTCTGTAAGTTGCTGGAATGGCGCTCATTTACTTATCCTTGGAATTTATTGGCTTATTTTGTATATATAAATATAAATAACTGAATTAATATGAGCCACACCTCACTCTGATGGTGTCAGAGAAGAGGTGGGATGGATGGAGAAGAAGTTATATGTGTGTGTAGATGGCATATAGAAGGAAAATGGGTTGGATTTTGTTATATGCAAGACACAAAACTGCTGCAATTCTTCTCTGGTATCACACACATTACCACGCCAAAATGGCGGGCTTGCTGGCTCTGTTTTATCTAGCTGCATTGAGAGTTTAGAAGCATTTGTTAAGTAAAAACTGTTACTAAGTGCATTTCTTGAATTTCAATCGTAGTGAAACAATTGAAAGGCCACTACCACTTTTTAGGGTACTTTGTTTGACTTTATTTTTTCCAATAACAGGGCACTGCACCTACCCAAACTTACTGAATTTGGTTGCATGCCTGATCAGTCAACTTGAATTTGATCAGAAATCAACTCAGTCTGTGTCATGCACATCACAGCGGTGAACTGAAAAATGTACACATACTGCACGAAAAAAAAGGGTGCAAATCAAACAGGCCTGTGCAACAGAGCACATCTGAACTGCAGGAATACTGCAATGCACGCGCAAAACCCATGTCTTATCCAAACACAGGTCAGCCAGTTTTGAGAGACTGGTGGGCATTTATGCCTGTGTTTACGGCACTTTTGCAACCATGCCTCGGAGACAACGACTGAGTCAGGATGACCAAGGGCGGGCAACTGCGTGGCTTCAGGAGGGCGGGGGGGTGCGAGAGGTTGGTCGTCGACGACTGTCAGTCGCCCATTCAGTCATTCAGACTTTGAGAGACCGCTCAACCAGACAGGAAGTGTTGCTGAGCGAAGACGTCCAGGACGCCCAAGGTCCACCTCCAGGCAGCAGGACAGGTTTGTTGTCCTGTCGGCTCTGAGGCAGAGAACGGCCACTTCCGAGACACTCAGGGGGGGGCAGCTGCAAGCAGCCGGCAATGTCACCGTCAGTGACCAGACCATTCGGGGCCGGTTGAGAGAGGCACACCTGCGCTCAAGACGACCAGCCGTCCGTCCTGTCCTGACACCAGCTCACCGTGCTGCTCGTTTGGCTTGGGCCCAGCGTCACTTAGCATGGACCAGAGATCAGTGGGCAAGAGTATGTTTACTGACGAGTCCTGCTTTGCTTATCATTTCATGACGGCAGGAACCGTGTCTGGCTTTGGCAAGGAGAACGCTATCACGATGGTCTCGTGAGCGAGCGTGATCGCTATAGTAGTGGATCCATAATGGTGTGGGGAGGGATGGCACGGAACTACAGAACCCCCCTGCACATGGTGCAAGGCAACCTCAACGGTGTGGGCTACAGGGATGGCATCCTGCAGCCCCTTGTGCTGCCAGCGCTGCAAGCTATTGGACCAGGCGCGGTACTTCAAGACGACAACGCCAGACCTCACAGGGCTCGAGTCGTCAGCAACTTTCTTCAGCAGCAACACGTGATCCACATGGACTGACCAGCCTGCTCACTGGACCTTAATCCAATCGAGCACCTATGGGACGTGCTGGGCCGGCGACTTTGAAGCAATCACCCCCCACCAGTTGACCTCAAGCAGCTGTTCCAGTTCCTTGAGCAGGAGTGGCAGACAATACCCCAGATGACTCTGAGGACTCTCTGACTCAATCCATGAGGCAAAGGTGCATCGCGTGCATCCACGCAAATGGCGAACACACACGTTACTGACTGTGTTTTTGTGTATCTCTGGCGTTCTGACTTTTGAAAAGATGGGTAGTGGACTTGAAAGTGACAAAACATGCTGTTCAAATCAATTTTGTCATTAATCTGTGTCATTGATGTTTTGATTAATGGCTGAAGTAAAGTGCGAAAGCATTGTTTTGGGTTGTTTCCGTTCTGTTGTGAAATAGCGAGAGAATTTCCAAGTGGCCTTTCAATTGTTTTGAGCAGTATATGTTAGAGGAAAAATGTCGATCTTGTTCAGAAATTCAAAATTCACATCCAGTGGGACATCTCTGAGCAGGTTGTTATGGAGTCTGCGGTAAAGTGTGTGTGTCTGACATCATGTAAGCGCCAACACTCTATAAGAACACGTTTCATTACGAGTGGTACATAACAAGGAATGGACCACGCAGCTTCTTCACCTTTTAAAAGATAAGCACAGGTATACAAGGAGTACCCTGTGTGCAAAAGACTGTTTCCTCTTTACGGCCAACCCTGAAACATGGTAGAAACTCTTTCAGCTTTGGACAAACCAGCTACGAGTTCCATTCCTCTTGTCAGAGGTCTTTGACTTACGCCTGAGCTTTGATTTTCAGATCGGTGTAAGACATTGGCAATTTTTTCAACTCTTTCTTTTTGACATTCTTGGCAAGTTGGCCTCATGTCCTCAAATGCCTACATGACCAGGAATCAAAGCAAAACGTGTCCATCCGATTTCAGAGAGGTCTTATTTCAAACAATTTTAGAAGCTGAGGTGCTTGAAGTTATGACGAGCAACGACCTCCAAAGCAGAGAGGGAATCTGACAGAATGAGGAAATCGTATGTCTTGATTTAGAGACCATTTCAAGAGCCAGGACCAAGGCTGTCAACTCAGCAATGTAGACTTTGCTACGTGTTAGTTCCAGTACTGTTATTATAGCCCCACAGCTTACTCATCAAAACATAACGTCAATATTGAATACTGGTTACAAAATACCTAGTTACCAATGTGCAAAAAGGCATACTCTATGTTGTATGAAAAGAAAAAAAGTTCGGATTTTTTTAAAGAGAGCAATACGTAATTCCGTCTACCATCTACGAGAATGCTCTTATGAGTGCCTGTAGTTTGGACGTCAGGGCTGCCAGTGACGTCGACTTGATGAGTATGTCACGTCTTGGAGCTCAAATGAACTCCTTGCGCGTGATTCACCCTTATTGTGCATTTGATCAACCTTTAGCGTGCAACAAGCGTAAAAATAACAATTATGTCAAATGCTTTAGACATTCGTGTCGGCACGTCTCTGATGCCGCGTGATTCGACCCAGGAAACCAGAGAGATACATCAACGTTGCGGCCATAGCAATATGGCGCTAAATTTTGCACTGTCCCTGTCGTGTATAGCCATGCAGCACGCTGACAGTTTTGACAGAAAAAAGATTGGATCTTTCGATGTGGTTCTCTTCCAATCTTATATGTTCACGAGAGAGAGAGAGAGAGAGAGAGAGAGAGAGAGAGAGAGAGAGAGAGAGAGAGAGAGAGAGAGAGAGAGAAGATGATGATGATGATGATGAAGCGCATGTGTTTATGTGTTCTTAGGAAAACTGATGTCATCAAATGAGTTGATAAACGGACACCTATTTGTACAACCGCTTGCAAGATTGAAAATCTGACAAAAATAAACACAAGACCATCAGTTGTACTCCGATTACTGCATGCGCAAATGTTTTACTTTCACTCTGAAAAATATTAAATCTGGGTAAAAAAAATATCCTTTGCGATTGACAGAGAGTGAATCAGCCCTGTGCATATTAGCAAAATGATGATCATCGGGACTTTTGTCCTCAAAATAGTTTCATTTGCGACTGACTTAAACTTCACGGGTACATTGGAAAGGACAGAAAACGCTTATGTATTCCTTATCTGCATGCATTTGTGAGAAAGTGTGATGTATCCTTTTTGCTTCTCAAAATCAAAATGCTTTAAATGAGGTCATTTTGAAGATTAAGAAAATGAGATTACTTCCAGCATTACGTTGTAATGAGTTTGGGGAATTAAGTCAGTTGGTACAACATTGTTTTTGTTTGTGTGTTTGAGTTGCTGTGTACATAGACATGGACCATTTTCATCAATTGTTGTTAAGATCTATAGTGATCATTTTCGTGTTTTAGGACAGAAAATTGTGAAAATTCCGACTGGAAAAATAAAGAAAACTGTCGGACCACAACAGCTTTATAAACACTTTAACAGTGGTCCCTTGATCCATCAGCAAGTCCTGATTCAACACCTTCAACCTCTGACAGCAAGGAAACACTTTGCAGATGTTTGCAGAATTATGACAAAAAACACAACGATCTTTTTAATAGAATATGATAACAGCAGTCTCGTTAACACCCAAATAAATACACTCAAGCTTTTGCAGCACTGTTTTGTTCCCTGTAAATGACAGAGTTAAATATTAATTGGCTACAGTTCTACAGTTGAAAGTTTGTCATGTGATGTAGTCTCACTTGGCGACATGTGACGTTCCGTCGCGGACGCCCTTATTTGATATAAAGCATTTCCCTAGGTAGGGAAAAGGAAAGGTAAAAGAAAGGACAATTTACGTGGCCTGACCAGTGTGATCAGTGTCGCTGGTGTCTATGAAAACCGCTCAGTAAAACAGACGTAGGGTGATTATTGGTTGAATCACTCAGGAAAATGGACGGACGTTGTCCATTGGTCAAGTAACCAAGGGCTGGTAATGCGTAGAGTTAGATGAGTACTCACTGAATATGTACTCAGGAAGAGCGCAGGAAGGAAAAATAAAGTAGGAAGGAGATGACTTGGGGACACTGACCAGACAGGTTGTTTGGAACTGCAGAACGATATTCACCTGCTATGTACCATTAGCAGGTGAAGTATAGACAGATGGGGAGAGAAAAGAGAGAGAGTTAAGAAAAGGAAAACAGGGAAAAGAATTTATCACTATTCAGATTTTGAAATAGATTACTTACACGGACTTCATTCGTGTCCAGCCCTTCCCGGTGCCGTGGCAGCAGCAGTAATGGGATAGGCGACTGTGGCAGACGCACAACAAGTATTGGGCTCCAGTGCTGTGACAGCACCTAATTGTCTCCAGAGTTGGAGAAGCTAGTAGAAGAGGACAACGACTGCGGCAGTCGTGAGATAGCTTTGAAAGCGTTTGTCATATTGACCCACTATGATTTTTGATTGTCCCCCTGGGTCGGAACTCACATATTGTTCCTGTATTTTAAGCCATCTTTGATTCTTCTTTGGAAAGTGTATAAATTGTTTCTCCATTGAGGAGGAGAAACTGATAAAAGATTTACTTGTGAATTACCATGTATAATGAGATGAAATTTGGTCCCGGCTGGTGGATCCGTGGAATGTTTGTACCTCCACTGAAGAGGAGGAACGGAAGATAATTCTTGGAAAACAAACCTGTTGTATATGCAGGAAAAGTTGATTATCGTTTAGTAAATTATTCCCCAGAGAGGAGGGGGAGAAGAAGAGTTATTGTAGTGCGCCTTCTGGATGTTTGAAGCGACTGCGTGTGCATGGAGTGAATGCTGAGCTGAGTGCATGCATGCATTTGTGCTCAGTGTGACAAAGTTGCTTACGAATACAATTATCAGGAAAACAGACAATCACAACGTGACAAATGTGCAAAGATTTCTGTTAATGATTATAACTATGACAAAAACAGTCTAAAATGAAATACACGAGGGAACGAAAGAGAGTTATATAAAAAGTTCATCGTAGTATACATGTTCCATGACCAGTGTAAGGGAGGCAATTTCATTTTTAAAAAAAATATTATTTAAGGAGACATGGGATGATTACAAAGATAACAAATTGACATACTTGGCCCATGTCTTCGTCTGAATGCACTGAATATTACAGAATTCATCTTCTTTGTCAACTATTGGCTTATTCATTACTTCATTAATCTGTGTACCTTTGATAAGTGTTATTTAGTCACAATTAGTGTAACCTGCTTGTGGTGCCCTAAATTCAAACAATCAATCAGGAATCTCCACACAGATTTGATGCAAAAATAAAATCCACGTCTGCTGTGAATAGCCATTCGTTAGATAAACGTACATGTCTGCAGTTAATTAGATCCAGCATTAATGTCAGCCAAATTCCCACTTACATTCATTTGACATCTGTCAATGGTAAGTAGATTGATTTAGTTTTTATTGCATAGTTTATATTGTCATCCTTTGAATTCAAATATGAAATACGTTGTTATATTAGTTTGAAGTCTGATTTTGGCCGCCTACCTTTCTTGTTATTCGTCTGGATTTTGATTAGTAAGTCACAAGAAGCAATATGATGGCTATCTAGGCAGTTTTGTAACTCTTCGTGCATATCTCCAATGGTCCAGAAGTTCATGTGAGCATCGAACATTGGACACATGACCAGTTGCTACTTGTAAATGACCAAAACGCTTCGAAATGAATCAGCACTTTTTTTTAATGGTTTTCAGCCACGTCAAACATGGCAGTCAATGCTTTTGAGCAAACTGCGCTCAATGATCTCACCTGCTTGCATGGACCTGCACACACCCAGTGAAACGATTTCAAGCCAGCATGTATGGAGCTCCTCTCCTCAACCATTTACAGTTTTTCCTTCATCTGGACAGTGACTTCAAGATACCGGATATGTCAGAAGCTGCAAATGTAAAGTCCTGCTGATATCAAGTGATCACACCAGTAAATTGGGATTCATTCAAGTTTCAAGTCCAAAACTGAAGTTGCAAGATATCAGGTTTACAAGCGTTTTGATTCGTTTCAGTTCTGTTGTAACTTGCTGGTATATTGTTATTTTCTTTCTCTGTATGTGTGTACACGCGCGCGCGCGCGTGTTTGTGTGTGTGTGTGTGTGTGTGTGTGTGTGTGTGTGTGTGTGTGTGTGTGTGTGTGTGTGTGTAAAGCAAAAGTGGCGAAATAAAAATCCCTTAGCATTTGCATACTTTGTTCCTAAAGATCTCCAAGATATCCTATTGATGTTCATTGAACTAGGACATGTGACTTGATTTTTCAGATAAAACGCTGAAGGTCTATGTTCCACAAGTCTGTAGCTCCTACCCGTCCCCGTCATTCTTATCCCACCGTAGCTATATGTCCTTCACCCTTTCCAGCCCATCCTTAGAGTCATGTGTGTTTCCCCTCAAGTCTGTATTCCTACAAGTTGATCATTTCTCCAGATCTACGTTCTCCAGGTTCACGTTTCCCTCCCACCAGATCATGTTTGCTCCACTGTATGTTTTCTCACATTCAAGATTAACTGACCTATGTTGTATGAATATGACCAAGAGCGAGGCTACATGACCCACAACGAACCTTGTTCCCCTAAGTAATGTTAAAGACTGCTGTGACCCAAAATTGGTAATGATAACCAACACGTTCGTGAAAGGATGGGTTACTGCTAACCACATCAACCTTGAAGGTCCTGTGATTCGTAACACGTCAGCTGGCACATGTCTCGTGGAAGATCAGGCAGCTCAAAATGGGTCACAATGAACCAGATGGGTTTTGAAGATTAAATGACCTAGAATAAGTCATGGTGGCTTAGTTTTAGGTAAAAAGCCAAATTTCGAAATACCGGTATCTGACCAGGAGTTATATGTTAGTGAGTTTCCTCCCCATTGGAGATTGTCTCCCACTTGGAGACTATAAGCTTGCTGAAGGCTCATTTTGAGAAGCATTTATTATTTCCAATTCACCCTCTCAAGCACATACTGCTAGTTAGGCAGAATTAACTACCACTGCAGATATGAATGATTATCTCCTCCTATTTCTTCAGTCTAAGACATAAGAGCAAGCTTTTGTTTATAATTGAATATTTCTTGCAGTCATTGCAACACTAAGCTGTAAATGCTCGAACGGTGCTCGGTTACTTATCCTCGGAATTTATTAGTCTGTTATATATGTGTGTGCGCGCGCGCACGTCTGGAGGTGCATATGTCAGGTTGTTTGAGTGTGTCCGCGAGCGTAAGTGAGTGCATGCATGACAGTGGTTTTTCCCTTGAAAAAAAAAACGTATAGAAAACAAACAAGAAACCATGTACAAAATATCTTGATCGCTTGTCAGTAGATTATGATTTACAATCTTGCCATTATTTGTGAATTTGTGCAAGAGCAAAGAATGTCAGATGATCTGGTGCTAGTTATGACGTCACCATCATCTGGTTACATCACTGTGGGACCAAACGCAAGCTCCTCTGACCAGTATATTCTACACAGGAATGTAACTGTCCCGGCACAAAATGTGGTCGTGGTGAGCTTCATAGAAACTGCCAGGTATTCTGTGGATGTTGTGTTGTTCCGCCATTCCCTGGAGCATTCAGCCGGTCACTTTAGAATACTAACATATGTTGTGTGGAGCAGAAAGAAAGACGACTACACGTCCGACTTCATGTGTGTGATTCAAGCTTATAAAATAACTATTGAACTGCCAAAACGCAATGATTGTATCAAAAGAAAAACACCTTGCTTTCGGCTTGTTTATTCTTTCATTACTAAGACCAAGGCCCCTCAGAAGTTAGCCGGTGGTTTGTGGAACTGTTCTGTGGATCACTATGCCGTCTTCCATCACCACGTGGCCTGTAACCATCAGCCAGAGTGTGAAGATGGACGGGATGAAACAGAACACTGTCCCTTCAGCAGTACTCAGTGTCAGGGGTTGGTAGCATTGTGTAACAGTTGCTACAAATTTGTCAAAAACTTGAATCTGTCCAATTGTAATGACAGTGATGTGATAGCAGTAGGTGATGACTACTGTGCTTCACTGGGGGGCAGGATGCATTTTCCAATATGTGTGAGGGACTGGTTTGGTTCACTTAAAGCCTTAACTAAGATGCATGCATTAAGACTAAGTCGACTGTGGGTTGGTTTTCACTCTAATGATATGTCATCACCAACTATGTACAGACATGACATTCTGCGACGACATCGTTCTGTTCTCTTTCATTCTTTTAATGTTTCTTATCTCCGTATGCCCCCCACGTGTCTTCTGCCATGATACTGTACACAGAATTGGTAACACATCGTGGTCATAAACAATGCTACAGAACATATTCAGCTTTTTTCATCATGGTTCGAGCAGATCTAGAAGGGAGAGACTGCATATACGAAAAGCTGTTTTTCTGGATTAGTTTGTGAATTCAGACCAAACCAAACCGAGCATTACTCCTATCAGCTGAAGCCAATTTTGATGACAATTATGAAGGCTGGGTTCATGGGACAACTATCTATGACAAAGTGCCTCGCTGGTCACTGGACTTATGCCTCTCTCATGTGTGGTTCTAATCAGTATGACGTGTGCAGGGAAGAGTCCATACCATGTAGTTTTTCAGATCAACTGTCAGATATGCACAAAGATTACGTCTGGGGCCACCATGCTACATTATCACCAACATTCACATGCCGTGATGGAATAACTACACTATCCTACTCCCTGGTGTGTGATCTTCTACCTGATTGTCGTGACCAGAGTGACGAGTCTGTGTGTAAGCATCCTCTGTGTGGCAACACGTTTACATGCACAAGTGGTCAGTGTCTGTCTTATAAGAGTGTGTGTGATCAAACATCTCATTGTCATGACGAATCAGACGAGAGAAATTGTAGAGCATTCAAAGAAATATATGCTAAATTCACGTTTATCCCATCCCCTGTCCTCATCGATTTTGATGGCATCAGAAAGTTTATATCCATTCCAATGAATTCCACAGAGCCTTGTCCTGACAGCCACTATCGTTGTCCTGGTGAGTTCAACGACTGCCTGCCTGTCTACACACGATGCAATGGGATGTACGACTGTATTGACCACCAGGATGAAGAAGGATGTGAAGACCTGACATGTCCAGGATTTTTCAGGTGCAGAGTGTCAACAATCTGTGTGCACAGTGACACCTGTGTGATGACTGGCCTCATTGTCCACTGCGTGATGATGAGATGTTGTGTGGTTTGACCTGTCCTGTTGACTGTCTGTGTCAAGGTCACACATTTCTGTGCTCTCAGCCTTTTTCCACAGCACTTTTCCCTCAGCTCCGTTACTTGGATGCAACAGGTTCAGGTATGACACTGTCGGACGTGAATAATCATGATCGCCTTTTTCACTTGATCCTGGCCAAGTGCTCAATGGCGCTTTTACTTAAACTGAATGTGTTGAATTTAAGGATTCTTGATCTCAGTAGCAATAACTTCAGACAAATCAACGTGACATGTTTCTTTGGCTTAGAGAATCTTCAAAACTTATCCCTGTCCCAATAACCCTTGACCTCACTGTCCAATGATATCACAACTGATAGACAACACCACACACTCACAATGCTAGATCTGTCGCACACACCTCTGGCAGTATTGGAAACAGTTTTCTTGTCACCTTTCCCAGGGCTTCAACAACTACACTTAAATTTTACGTCTATTCACACTATCAGTGCAAATGGATTTCAGTTCACACAGCGGTTGACTGAACTGTACATGGACGGTAGCCCCATAAAAATGTTTCCACTTGATATCTTTAAAGACCTATCTTATTTAGAAGTAATAGTCACGGAAAATTTTAAGTTCTGTTGTAATGAAATACTTCCCTATAGATTTCATGAGTCATCTTGCTATGCTCCAAACGTAGAAATTTCATCGTGTAATGATTTGTTACAGTCGTGGACATACCGAGTGTTTCTGTGGCTGATCGCCTGTCTGTCTGTGGCTGGTAATGTCTTTTGCTTTGGTGCACGTCTGTTTAAGAGAAGTCATACTTCATCAAGCGGGTTTAGCTTGTTTGTCACCCATCTTGCGCTAGCCGACTTTCTGATGGGTGTCTACGTTGCTATCATTGGGGTAGCTGATGAGATCTTCCGTGGCAGATACCTTCATTACGATGACACATGGAAAAGCAGTGTAGTCTGTAAGGTGGCTGGAGTTCTGTCTCTGCTGTCCAGTGAAGTGTCAGCTTGACCATCTGGATTATCACTCTGGATCGTTTCATCGTCCTTCACTTTCCATTCAGCACAGTTCGATTTTTGAGAGAAAGTCAGCAGCAGTGGCTTGTCTGTTGATTTGGATCATCGGTTGGTTTTTAGCCTTGCTGCCGTTGCTTCCAGTGACGTCACACTGGGAGTTTTATAGCCAGACAAGTATATGTATTCCACTGACAGTCATGACGTATGACTTTAAAGGTAAAGTTTACGCTTTCAGTGTCTTCATTGTCCTCAATTTCATTCTGTTTTTATTCATCTCTGTTGGTCAGGCTGTCATCTACTGGTCTGTACAGGCCAATGCGCTGAAAACCAACACGACAAAAATGACAAGGGACATAGCCATAGCTCAACGGCTGATCACTGTCGCAGTAACAGATTTCATGTGCTGGTTTTTCCTTGGAATCTGTGGGATTTTGGCACTGGCTGGTACTCCCATTCCTGCAGAAGTGAACGTGGCCCTAGCTATTTTTGTGTTACCATTAAACTCTTCAGTCAATCCTTTCATGTACACGTTCAATACACTGGTGGAAAAACTGACCAAGTCCAACGAAGCGAAGCTGATGAAATGGTTGGAATCCCATGTTGATCTAATCATGAATTGATTCTCTTTTTTTTAACAGACCTCGTTATCCATCCAATTTTGCTGCAATGAATAATGTCAGGAATATCTGGAAATGTCGTCAAATATTCACATGTGTTAAATTATGTCGGGAAGTGCAGGGGAATCTAAAAAATTATTTACATCAACATTGTACAGCAAAGTCTGAAAGTAGAGAATCAACTTAAATTAACATACAATCATTAATACGTAAATGATTCGAAAGACAGAGAGATCGATGGATCAGTTGAGAAAGAGAGAGAGAGAGAGAGAGAGAGAGAGAGAGAGAGAGAGAGAGAGAGAGAGAGAGACATGCACACACACACACACACACACACACACACACACACACACACACACACACACACAAAAGGATACGGAATCATAACTTCAGTTGAGGTCATAGCCCAGTTTCAAGCAGAGGTAGTTTCACAAGTGCCACAAGCGATGGACAAACAAAATCAGAAGAACGAATCGTCTCTTCGATAGGCTGGGCTCGAAGCAAAATGAATGGAACCGAAGGGAATCAGAAGATACAACAAATGTCATTTTCACAACAGGTTCTTTTTTCTTCTTTTGTTGTTAAACTTACGGGGGAAAAAGTAACGTTACAGACTTGAGTTGAGTTCAGCTAATCTGAAGGAAAATCTACTTTCATAACTACTAAGGAAAAAAAAATGACAGTTAAGTGTCGATGTGAATCCTTTCACTGGCAGGTGGCCCTAGCTATCGAATTCTCCGTCTTGTAAGCAGAACCACTGGTTACAGTGTCTGGTGTCGAATTTCGTCTCCTTAGTCGAACTCGTGGGCCCGCTCTTGTTGACCCACCCATGGTCTTTGGTAGGGTCAGTTGTACTGTCAGCACTATGGGGTAAAATCACAACCCAACAGCCTTCCATGGTGGCCAGTGAAGGGAGAACTTGGGCACCAGGGCAGCAAGTGCCATAAAGAAATAAGTAGCCTAAAATCATTATGAATATGAATTTATGATTCTATGCTTGAGTATCTTAAAAGGCTTGAAGGAAAGCCAAATATCATGGAAGCAGTCCCAAGTAGTCAGTTCCATTTTAAAGCAGTTTACTAATTACTCCTTTACAAAACGTTCCCAGTTTCAATGGATCTCTTACACAGGGACACGTTCTTATGGAGGCGACATTTTAAGGATACTGGGAGATAATTCAACGTAAGATGCCAGTATGTGTTGTGTCTCTGTCCAGCTTTAGATTTCAAACTTGCATGTTAACTAAAGAAATGTTAATCCTTCTAACCATAGCTTTCCGCTAGCTATTCACAGTACGTGTGTGTGTGTGTGTGTGTGTGTGTGTGTGTGTGTGTGTGTGTGTGTGTGTGTGTGTGTGTGTGTGAGAGAGAGAGAGAGAGAGTGTGTGTGTGTGTGTGTGTGTGTGTGTGTGTGTGTGTGTGTGTGTGTGTGTGTGTGTGTGTGTGTGTCCGCGGAAGTATAAGAGATTATGGGAGCGAGGGACAAGGGTTTTTTGTTTCTTTTATAGTGACTACTATTATTTAAAACAAGGTTACGGG
This sequence comes from Conus betulinus, assembly GCA_016801955.1. Classification (NCBI taxonomy): domain Eukaryota; kingdom Metazoa; phylum Mollusca; class Gastropoda; order Neogastropoda; family Conidae; genus Conus; species Conus betulinus. The sequence goes on from JADBJO010008017.1 coordinate 35,620, forward strand.
CACATTGAAGTTGGTATTTTTACAATTTCTGCACCTTTGTTTCTGAGAACCAAACTAAATGTTAGCATATCTGGGAACAACCTGTTGGGATGGTACACAACTGGCACACGCATCAGAGACTCACAGATGCAAGTAAACAGAATGAGGGGTGTTGGTTGGCAACACTCTCTCTCTCTCTCTCTCTCTCTCTCTCTCTCTCTCTCTCTCTCTCTCACACACACACACACACACACACACACACACACACACACACACACACACACACACACACACTGTTCTTTCGGTGCGCTGTGACCGATAATAGTAGTAGGCCTCCGTCGGTGAGTGCCAGGTAAGGTTCTAAACAGAGTGTTATTGGAGAGGATGAAGGAAGCAGTTGACACAAATCTCCGAGACCACAGGCGGGCTTCCGGCGAAACAGATCCTGTGCCGATCAGATCGCCAGCCTCAGGATCATCATCGAACAGTTCTTGGAGTGGAACTCGCCCCTTTACATCAACTTCATCGACTATGAAAAGGCCTTCCACAGTGTAGATAGAGAGACACTATAGAAGCTACTGAGACACTATGGAATACCAGGATCATTTCTCTCATCCGGTGCACCTATCAAGATATGAACTGCAGGGTGGCTCATGCAAGCCAGTTGTCAGACGGTTTTGGGGTGATGACAGGAGTACACCAGGGATGTCTGTTGTCACCTTTCCTCTTCCTCCTGGTCATCGATTGGACTCATGAAGACCACAACAACAGGCAGGAACTATGAGATACAATGGACACTCCGGACGCAGCTAGATTACCTTGACTTTGCTGACGACCTTGCACTCCTCTCCCACAGTCACACACAGATGCAGGACAAGACCACCCGCCTTGAGACAACATCAGCAGGAACAGGGCTCAAGATAAACAAGAAGAAGACCGAGCTGATGAAGATCAACACCACAGCAGCAGCACAGTCACAGTTGGAGGCGAGGCCATCAGGGAAGTAGATTCCTTTGTTTACATGGGAAGTGTAGTTGACAAGCAGGGGGCACCGACCGAGACATCATAGCCAGGATAGGCAAGGCGCGAGCAGCATTCACCATGCTAAAGAACATCTGGGCCTCTGGAGAGATCAGAAGGACAACAAAATTGCGTATCTTCAATTCAAACGTGAAGTCCGTTCTGCTCTACGGCTGCGAGACTTGGAGAACGACCAAGGCAATACAACAAAAAAAATTCAGATCTTCATCAACACCTGTCTGAGGCGCATCTTCAAAATCAGATGGTCAGAGAAAATCACCAATGAAGATCTATGGAAGCAAGCAGGACAGGAACCAGTGGCCAAGCAGATTCTGCGGAGGAAGTGGGGCTGGATTGGACACACTCTCAGGAAGCCAGCATCCAGCACCACACGCCAAGCCCTGACATGGAACCCGGAAGGGGAAAAGGAAGAAAGGCCGACCTCGCAGCAGCAGGGAGGCGAGGCAGAGATAAAGAGGCAGGGAATCGACTGGACAGGCATTCAGCGAGCAGCCCAGAACCGAGTGCGATGGCGGAGTGTTGTCGATTGCCTGTGCTCACCCTTGAGCTATGGGCCTAAGTGAGTAAGGAAGTAAGTCCGTCGGTTATAGCAGAGTATATCCGACCTAAGATTTACATAGACTGCCCCGAGCAGCGTTGCCTGTGGCTGTAGAGACCAAAATGAGAGTGTCAGCCTTTGTCACAATGGTCGCATCTGTATGCTGACACTGGTTTGTTGGCAGTCATCCACTTTCTGCGGGCTCGCTTTTCTGCTGCTGCAGCTGTCAGTTTGTCTTCGCCAACCTGCAGTTTGTGTGTGTGTGTGTGTGTGTGTGTGTGTGTGTGTGTGTGTGTGTGTGTGTGTGTGTGTGTGTGTGTGTGTGTGTGTGTGTGTGTTAGAGAGAGCTTCTTTAGCTATTGCGGGCTGCAAGGCCCTCCCAGGACCAACGGTAACATGTGGGATAGCAATAGATACACTATCATTGAGCCGTGGAAAAGGCTGACGAGAAAAACAAAACCTGAAATACAGTTATTGTTGTGGTAACATAGTGCTGTAATATAACTATTTCACATCAGAGACAGTCGTTCAACATTGAGGGGTAGCAGTGACAAGGGTACTGTGCGTTGGGTCTTAGGTTTAAACTCCGTCAGATATATCTACGTCTCTCTCTCTCTCTCTCTCTCTCTCTCTCTCTCTCTCTCTCTCTCTCTCTATATATATATATATATATATATATATATATGTGTGTGTGTGTGTGTGTGTGTGTGTGTGTGTGTGTGCATGCGCGCGCACGCGTGTACGTGTGTGTGTGTGTGTGTGTGTGTGTGTGTGTGTGTGTGTGTGTGTGTGTGTATTATGAAGATGTTTCAGAATGTATATTCAGTGCGTGATGGGTGACAGATTCTGTGGACCGGCTAGCACGGTCGACGTCCCCACAGCTGGCCATCCACGCAAGGTGCTGAGGACTTGGGTCAGGCTGGGGCTGAAACTGTCTGGACTGCACTGCGCTTTTCCTCCCTCGTTCTCACGCTCGACCAGGTTGCACTGCTGAACACGATGCCGGAGCCCCAGTACATGTACCTGCAGGATCCGCCAGGCTGCGGGAAAACGGTGGTGCTGTTATTGAAGGCCCTGCAGTGGGCCAGACGGGGGGAAGAAGGTTGTGGCGGTCAGTAAGCCTATCCACACAGTGGTGAGTATCTTGGTGGAGGAGCAGCTTGGCAGAATTCTTAGGGAAACAGTAGGACCAGTGGGCAGCCTGCAGCGGCACCACCGCTGTAACCTTGATGACGTAACCGCTGATGTTTCCCAGCTGCTGCAGCTGCTCGGTCCTGGTTCCAATCCTGAGGTCTTCCTCCTCTTTGATGAGGCTCCTCAATTCAGGTGGGGTTTTTTTTTAGCCAGGTCACTGTTCAGGTTTCTTGATATGAGCACACACGAATGTGTATGTGATTTTGTGCGCGTACGGTCGTTTTGCGTGCATATGTGTGTGTACGGTGTGTGTGTGTGTGTGTGTGTGTGTGTGTGTGTGTGTGTGTGTGTGTGTGTGTGTGTGTGTGTGTGTGTGTGTGTGTGTGTGTGTGTGTGTGTGTGTGTGTGTGTGTGTGTGTGTGTGTGTGTGTGTAATCGTGACTGTATCTAAAGGTTTCAAGTATTTTGCAGCAATATGGTAAAAAAAAAAAATCAGAAGGGCGGGAATGGGGAGAGAGGGTAGAAGAGGGGATGGATACAGTTACATGTGGTTGGAACGGCTGTTTATTTTGAGGTCTAATGTACAGTGACTTCATGAAACTGAAGTATAAGAAATATATTGGAAGGTAATTGAGGAGGAAAACTAATCTAGTTTAACAATATGATAAAACCGAAAGCGGTAATGAAAGTAGATCACTTTTTCACATTGTTAAACTGGATGAAACTTGTAACTTGAACAAAAAAATCAGAGAAGATGCGAATTGTGAATTATTATTTAAAATGTTTTCATTGGAGAATTCTATGCTCGTTGAAATCTAATTATTACTTTAAGAACGAATTGCATGACTCATATACAATAAGCAAGAATATGGTTTGCGGTAATGTGTTTACAACACGTCCAATGCATTTTGTTAATGAAAATGTTCCTGAGAAAAGGAAGAATACAAACAGTAATTCCTGGTCACCTGATCTGCCTGCTTCGTCTTATCGGTATCTCCACCAACAATCAAGGGGTAAATAAAGGCATACGATCGTCATTCAATGTATCACCGAGAATAAGTCTTGTTCCAGTCACAAAGGGTGGATATATCGAGAGAGACTTGAATCTATAGCGTACACCCCTTGTCAGGGACTGTCTCTCTCTCTCTCTCTCTCTCTCTCTCTCTCTCTCTCTCTCTCTCTCTCTCTCTCTCTCTCTCTCTCTCTCTCTCTCTCTCTCTCTCTCTCTCTCTCTCTCTGTGTGTGTGTGTGTGTGTGTGTGTGTGTGTGTGTGTGTGTGTGTGTGTGTGGTGTGTGTGTGTGTTCTAGAAAGAAATGACGAGTAGGTGAGCATGAAAATTTACCAATAATTGTTGGGTCAATCTGTAGACGTTGTATGAAATAATATCTTCTGCCCATCTCTTGAAGGGGTCACTCTAAACCTACCCTAACCCTAATTTAATCTAACCTGTCCCTAATCTCAACCATTCAGAAAATCTGAGCGCGCGCGGGGGGGGGGGTGTGTGGGGGGGGGGGGGGGGGGGGCGGGGTGTCAATCAAACTCATTCCTGCATGTTATCATACTCTAAAAGTGTCCTCCCATGATAATGACTTGCGTTCCAGACAAACGTTGATAGTGATGCTAAGCCTGCGTGCCTCTGTCTCCTCGCGTCCCCGAATCCATGTACCACAGTGTCTGTATTCCCCAGTCCTGTCTCTCTACGCCAATGTCCTCATCTGAGAGCTTGCGTGCAGTACACACACACACACACACACACACACACACACACACACACACACACACACACACACACACGCACGCACACGCACACACCACACATATTATGTAGATAGATAGATAGATAGATAGATAGATTGATAGATAGATGCACACACACACACACACACACACACACACACACACACACACACACACACACACACACGCACGCACGCACGCACGCACGCACAGACACACACACACACATATATAGATAGATAGATAGCCAGATATAGATACACACACACACACACACACACACACACACACACACACACACACACACATATATATATATATATATATATATATATATATATATATATACAGACATGGAGAGAGAGAGAGAGAGAGAGAGAGAGAGAGAGAGAGAGAGGGAGGGGAGCTTTCACTGCCGCTGCAATCATCGTTTCAATTGCCACAGGTGCTGCTGCTACTAATACTTCTACTTCAAACGATAGATTAGATCTGCATGTCGATAGTGTTCTGTAGATCCGCAGAGCTCATTCCAAATGTAGACGAAGTTTCCTAGACCTATACCTGACTCCCCAATCATGTGTCACAGCGGCAAATTCATCCCGTGGCTCCCCGCTGTCCAGCAGCGACTGCCCAGAGCCTGCGTGCGGGCCGCTGGACTGTACAAGTGGGACGAAGACCAAGAACGTCCCCTGCCGCCCCTGCTGGAGGTCCGCACCCTGAGTGAACCTCTTCGGTGTCCGCCTGCAAATCACCAGCCAGATGGCGGCGTCGGACTGGATCAATGGTCTCATCATCCCCAAGTACGGTGATCCAGTCCAACCTCTCCCCACACAGGGTCCACCAGTCCGGGAGCGGCAGCACAGGTGTCAGCCAGGTGACTGCTCGGGCCTGTTTCACGTGCGCTCTCAACATAGCTGACATCTTGAGGGAGCTGCGCGCGCGTGGGAGAGCCGGGTAAGGAGATGTTTGATCTCGTTATCATCATTATTATGATCATCATTATTATTGTTGTTATTATTATATTATTATTTGTTGTTACGATTATTATAAGGTGTATTATTATTATTATTATTATTATTATAATTATCATTGTCATCGTTTTTTATTTTCTAGCTGTTTTTGTTTTTGTCGTCGTTGTATTTTTTTTGTCACGATGATGATGATGATGATGATGATTGTCATCAATACTATGATCATTATTATTAATTATGGCGTTGGTGTTATTATTGTCATTATTATTACTAGTATTATCATTGGCGTTGTTGTTATTGTTGTTGTTGTTGTGTTGTTGTTGTTGTTATTATTATTATCATCATTATTGTTGTTGTTATTGTTATAACGGTTCACGTCGTCTTCCCTGTAAAAATCATACTGTGCGTGGACCTTAATCTAGTCATTGGCGTTTGTTGTTGTTGTTGTTGTTGTTATTGTTGTTGTTGTTATTGTTTAACGGTTCACGTCGTCTTCCCTGTAAAAATCATACTGTGCGTGGATCTTAATCTAGTCCGTGCATGACACTGGTCCTTACAGATCTGGACCTAATCCCACGATCCACGTCATGGTTCTAAACAAAGCGTGGGGCAGACGTTGAGAGGTAGCTGTGCGTCAGCGCACTTGTGTGTGTGTGTGTGTGTGTGTGTGTGTGTGTGTGTGTGTGTGTGTGTGCGTGCGTGCGTGCGTGCGTACATGTGTGTGTGTGTGTGTGTGTGTCTCTCTCTCTCTCTCTCTCTCTCTCTCTCTCTCGCTTGGGTCACGTGACGTGAAACGAAGCGACAGGGCGTAGCCTACACTGAGAGAGCTGTGCTAAACCTACTGTCAACTTGGCAGTTACTGGACTTCCAGCGACTGTGCAGCAGTCAATAACCGCCCTGCTGACGGACAACACGGTGACCAGTTGGAGAGTGGAAGGAGAAAGAGACAGCATGGTGATTGTCTTACGCGTCAAGCCCGCCAGCCCGCCACTACTGTCACAAATATGGTGGACCCTGTTCTGAATGGCAACACACGGGTGTAATATCACAGGAGAAAACTACCCAGTCAGATCTGACGGGACCAGGAGAGGGACCAAACAGCAGTAGCAGAAACAGACAAGTAAGACGTATGACTGTGACTCTGATACGGTGCGCCGTTCGTACCTGACACACAGTCTCAAACGTCAAGTACACAGGGCTACGCTTTGACAACACGGCTGAACCAGAACGATGAGAAACAGGGACGAGGATGAAGCGCCTGCTAGTATTCAACAACTTGACACGGACTTGGGGCCAGTGACTGATACTTCTATTGTGGCTTCAGTACCAGTGTAGAGAAAAGCTATGTTGCTACCCTCACAGATAATTCTGTGCCAAGACGACGGGGGGGGGGGGGGGGGGGGGATAGAAGGACAGAAACAGTCCCTTTAAATAAAAAAGTGACAATGCAACGATTCACGATTACTGATATACTGATGTGCGAATCAGACGGTCTTGTCCTGGAATTTTCTTGTACAGCAATATCTGGTGACAGCGAGTGTGTGTTCTGGTATGTGAAACAGGACGATAGAAACATGCTAACAGAGGACCATGCAAAACTTGCCAGTCTTCGAAAAGGGAAACGCGCTGACCGTAAACAACACGCTGAGATCCAAGCACGTGCAGCACGGAAAACGGAAACGCTGTGCGGCCTGATTCAGTTCTCCCTGGGGCGACAGCCTGTGTTCACGAGCTACTTGTAACGGATGGATTACTGTGGGACGCATGCCAGCCTAGTGAGGAAAATGAACATTGTTTGCTATGGTGGCTTCCATGTCAGATTCACCGTGCCACGTCGTTTTAATTGGTTGTTGTGCTATTGTTAAATCGCACCATCTTGCTTAGAGAGCCGTACCGCTTTAAAGCAATAAATCATGTCATTCATTCTCTCTCTCTCTCTCTCTCTCTCTCTCTCTCTCTCTCTCTCTCTCTCTCTCTCTGTCAGAAACAGCCAGGAGTGGATGTGTACGTACGCTAACCGTAACCTCATCATGCTCCTCAGTACAAGGACACCTGGCTGATCTGCCTGGACCTTCCTGAGGCACGAGCTGCCGACGTCCTCGTCCCATCGCCTTGGTCTCTCCACATGCCTGTCAGGGCGGTGTCATCCCCCCCCCCCCCCCCCACCCCCAGCCAGGGGGACGCACGTGACCTGAACCTAGCCCTGACGGACGAGGTCTTGGTCACGGACTGGAGGAACTTTCAGGGGATGGAGAGGGCGGTGGTCATAGCGCTGGGAATGTACGAAGAGAGGGACGACTTCTGGTCCGTCTCCAGGTCCACCAGCTTCCCGTGCGTCATTGACCCGAACCGGAACGAGGAGAGTGTGTAAACTAGGACGAATTCCTGTCCTTTTTTTTTTTAATACGCTGTGGTATTCCTGTTTGCTTTGAAGTGGAATTGTGTGTCCGGAGGCTGATACTGTTTGGAATGAATTGGATGCTGGAGAGTCTGGGAGAGAATGGGTGATGTGGGAAGCCTCTTGTTTGTGCCCACTTTTGATCGGAACCTTTGCCATCGATCAAAATGTCAGTGACAAAAGGCCGTTCCGGGGTTCTGACTGTATGCCTAGGGGGAGAGGCTTGTAGGGTGGAATGGGGTGGTATCTGTGGAATTTGGTGTGTGTGTGGGGGGGGGGGGGGGGGGGGGGCTCGGGGGTTGTTTTGTAGTCATCTAACGAGGAGAAAGACCATGAAGTTGTCCAGCACATTTACTGCAATATTAATAATGGTTGTAGGAATAATGATAGGAGTAATGATAATAACATTGATCATAATAACATTAACCACTATTATACTGTTATTCTTGGATGTGTTTTACAGTATCATTATTATTATTATTATTGTTGTTGCTGTTACTACTATTGTTATTGTTGTCATTATTATTATTATTATTATTGCTATTGTAGTTCCTGTTTGACTTGTGAGTGGACTTCAACGCGGTGACAGCTTTGAACGGGCCCTGTGCGGTCGGCTGGGCTATAGTTTCAGTTTTATATACACGGGGGAAAGGTATACACGCACACACATTGCCATTACCAGTTCTTGTTGTAGTTGTTGCTCGTCACCTACGACTGAAGAAGAGATATTAACTGGTTAGATGATGCTTCAGCGAAAGGCTCGCCGATTTTGTGGTGTATGTCAGGTGTGCATGTCCTTTGCGATTTTTGGTAGGGTTGTGTCTGTGTTGTTTATAGGTTTGTTAGGTTGTTGCGCGTTTTTGTGCTTTTCTTTTGCAAATGTACTGAATCTGCAACAGAATAAGTGATGATTTTGTGGTTGCTGTAGTGATAGAATGGGATAACCAATGACCCTGTATTTTATCTGTGACAACTGCATTGTTTTCAATTTCCCTGAGTTCAACTCACCCCCACACCCCCACCCCTACTCCCTTTCTTTTCCCCATATACATAAACTGAATCTCTGTTGCAGAAGGAAGATGATGTAGCAGGGTCCTTGTGTTTCCATGTAACAAGTGCATTTGTCCTTTACTTTCCGTGAAAGGTTCTTCTTCCTTCATTCGTCCGAGAATTAAAAAAACAACTGAATTTGGAAAAGGAAATAAAAGGGTTAACGATTGTTTTCTCCTGGTGTGGGCGACTACTGCATTCATACGTAACAACTGCATTGGTTATTTATTCCTTTTTTTTTGCTCGACTTTTCCACCATGCATTTGTTTGCAAGGATTTGGTTCGACTGGCTTTGGTTTGCTTTGCTTTCGTCTTTGACTGGCTCTAAAATGGGAAGTAGGGAGTGCGTGTGAGTGAGTGGCTACTACACATTATATTCTCCATTGCTCTATACTGATTTTTTTTTTTTTTTTTTTTGCTTTGGAAATCTTTGACTCCGTGTGTGTGTGTGTGTGCGCGCGTGTGTGTGTGTGTGTGTGTGTGTGTGTGTGTGTGTGTGTGTGTGTGTGCTTTTCATTAAATGAAAAATGTTCATATTTCTGTTCATAGAGGTTTCTTAAATATCAGTACAACCATGGATTCATCTGACAATAAATTGGTTTCAGTCAGTCAGTGCGTGTTGCGTGCATGCGTATGTGTGTGCGTGCATGCGTGCGTGCGTGCGTATGTTGTGTGTGTGTGTGTGTGTGTGTGTGTGTGTGTGTGTGTGCGCACGTGTGTGTGCACGCGCACGTGTGTGTGTGTGTGTGTGTGTGTGTGTGTCGAAGGATTAATAACTGACTGGGCTGGGAGAAATGGATTGGTGGAGTTGTAAAGTGAGTGGGGTAGTGTGGGTTGGGGGTAGATACAGCATATCGGTTAGGTACACCCACCTTGCAGTACATTTCACAAAATGATGGAACGAAAGTAAGTCCTTAATTACTCTAAAAAAAATAATGCTCTTTTACTTTGTCAAAGTGTCATCTGAGAATGAATGATTGGGTGTTTAAAGCTTAGTTATACCAAGTTTGTTCTTGTGTCCACTATGCTCTTAGAAGTGTAAATCATTCTTTCATTCTTTATTCTTGTATGTGTGTGCATGTATGTATATGTATATAGATAGATAGATGTGTGTGTGTGTGTGTGTGTGTGTGTGTGTGTGTGTGTGTGTGTGTGTGTGTGTGTGTTCTGGTTCGTTCAGCTGTTTGTGCTGTATGTTTTTCATCTCTTATCCAAAATAAAATGCTATAAATGTATATATCCGTGAATGTGCAAATGTGTGTGCATGAGTGTGTGCCTGTGCATGCATGCATGCACGCACGCACACACACACACACACACACACACACACACACACACACACACACACACACACACACACACGTAGCACGCGCTGCTCAAGTGTTCACATACAGACAGATAGACGGACGGACAGACGGATAAATAGATGGACAGACAAAAGATAGATAGATAGATAGACAGACTGACAGACAAACAGATAGATAGATGGATAGACATACAGACAGATAGAGAGATAGTAGATGAACAGGCAGACATATAGGTTGAGTAATTAATTAATTTCATTAATTATTAATTGATTGATTGATTGATCCATTCACACACATACAATATAAGCCATATTCTTCAGATGCTATGGAAGGTTTATTCTCGTGTTAAAGTGTGCAATGCAAAACTACGTGCAAGTCGGTAAAGACGGTAAGAAAAAAAAAAAAGGGTGACAGCTGGTTCCTCTAGCCAATCATGTTGCAGTGTTGACACCAACCTGCTGGCGAGATCATGGCCAGTGTAAACGGATGAGAGAAACGAGTGAGCGAGAGCGCGCTGTTAAAACACGTGCCATGTGAAATTTAATAGGGTCAAGCTGTGAATGATGTCACTGGTTAACTCTGGGGATGATAATCAATATCTAATCAAAGAGAAATGAACAGCTTTCGATCTTCACACATCTAAAATCAAAGAGAAATGAACAGCTTTCGATCTTCACACATCTAAAGCATTTGTCTGTTTGTGACTGGCATACAAGCATGGGTTGTCTTCCACATTGCTGACTTCAAAGTTGTGTGCATGCTGGTCGCAATAGGCCACGGGGCTCGATGATGGAACAGAAAGCAGGGACAAGTATTACAGAATTACAGGCGTAAACCAGACGACAGAAGACTGCCGACAATGCTAGAGATACTGTCAGTCCGGTGACCCTTTAACATGTTTGCTTCGTGATCTTCCAGCTCATTTGTCCATTCTCTTCAATCTGTCATAGAGTTGGCCTTCTTTGATTTTTTAAAGGGGAACTGTTTTAGAAATATGGAAGTTCACTTAGTATTATATAAAGTGAATCGTGTGTTTTTGTTTAACTGTATAGGTAGTCTGCAAGTGCTGTAAGCTTTGAGTTTCATAACCCTTACTTTTTTTTAACTTAGGGATTCATATATGCCATGGGCAGACGTGGTGGATTTTTTTTTTTTTTTTTTTTTTTTTTTTTTTTTTTTTTTTTTAGCAATGTTCAGAATCCCCACGTCTGTACTACCTAACAGACGCCTTGAATTCCATGGATTAATCAGACTCATCAATGTCATCTGGCCATCTTCACCATGATCAGGGTATCATCAGAGTCATGAAGAGTTGGCACTGGTTCAGTTAACCAATTCTTAACTATAATCTACTTCCTCTGGGACTCAACAACTCTCCAGCAATTAATAGTCTGGACAGTCTAAACGAAGCCTAAACGTGACCAAGGTCTTATCGGACTGACTCTTTCTGGCAATGAAGACACTTCTGGCCAAAATCATGGCGTCTGAGTCAAGATCACACAGTTGTGTTGGAATTAATGCACTGCTTACGTACACAATCTGTCAGACATAACATTTTTTTTTTTATTGCCGAGCAAACTCAAATCAAATTTGTCGGTCCTTAAGCTACAATCAAAGTGTGGTCAGTCCTATGTACTTTGTCCATTGTCAAATGCATGCATTGTTTACGTTTTGAATTTAGCCCGTTTTTGTCCATTGTCAAATATCATGTAGTTTTTTGTGTTAATCATGAAGTACCTGTTAGATTACCCTGTTGTTATCATCAGCTGCAGTCTGTCAGATTTACGCAATCAATTTAGAAATATGATTTATAAACAATAAGAGCGTATATGTGCACAACTGAAGGCACCAATATTTCTTGCAAGACAAAAACATCTACATTTATGATAACTATTAATTCGCTGAAGAAAAATAATGGCAGAGCTTTTTGGCATACGCAGAATTGTGCAGAACACAAGAATTCAATATTGATTTGATTACATACACAGACAGAAAACAGTAAACGTGCATCAAATGATTGACCGTTACAACAAGTACATTTGAAGGTGAAATGTTCAAATGAAAATTAATGCCTCCGAGAATATTATGTTCAAATGAGGAGGAAAAGGTCAGACATATTACTGTAGCCTGTAGAAAAGAAGTAAAGAAAGAAATGTTTCAATTGTGATCAAGTGAACTTCCTTAACAAAATGAAAAGGACCCCCAAGGCCTGGATAGGCTGTATATGAATCCAGACGTTAATGCTGGGTGCTTTTAAATCAGGATCGCGCTGAGAGCTATTACTGACGGTATATTTTGTTTAAAAGGAAAGGCGAATAATGTTTTTCAAACAACACATACAGCACTTGAATTTTCGTTTAATTACAGATAATCTAATAGATCTTTTGGGACAGATGATTGGCATCATTAAAATATGAGATACACAATTGTTATATGATTGAAATATGAAACTGGCTCTCTTCGCAATCAATGACAATGACGAAATGCTTTTGAATTTCATATTTTCGTGCAAAAATATCACAGTTACAAGCTAGCTTTAATTTCTCGGATCAAATACTGTACTTTTTTTTAAACAATCGAAATGAAACAGGAATATCTCGCGCTTTTTTTCAGTAATTCTTTGTGTATTCTCTTACGGGCTTTTGATACTTCGTGTTCATACATGTTCACTCTTCTGCTGTTGTTATTATTATCATAATTAGTATTGTTGTTGTTGTTATCATCA